>JAPMUY010010043.1:0-10000 GCA_026901105.3 Galaxias olidus
GTGAACTGTGTGTACATGTGTGGTACTGCGCAGTCTATCTCCTCCGGTGTGTGTTGGCCCCGGGGAGCCCCGTAGGCGGAGCGTGGTGTTTGACTGGCACGTTGATGAACCAGCTGCCGGGGCTGGAGCCTCTCCATTCTTCTCTGTGTGCGGTCTGCCCAGGAGACAGTCATCAGCGCGTAATGAGACCGTCGTGTAGACTCCTCCGACATGCATGACTCACCGCTGTACATTATTCACACTCCAATTCATTTCCATTCGCCGTGCCTCTCTCTCCGCTGCCCTACAGCAACGGCAGTGTGGCAGAGTGACAGAGTGACTGCTCAGATGGCTGAGCAGACTCTACCCCTGAACAAACCCTGGGTTCTATACAAGATCACTCCATTCCGTTTACCTTTGGTCCCCTCCCCGCTCTTGCCTAGGAATATACTGTAAAACATTTTTTCAATGATCATAAAAAATGCTTTTCAGACACGACTACCGTAATGTTTGTTTCGTTTTTATACCGATGCCTTGTTCATGCTGATTATGTAGCCCGCCCTTTAGCTTTAGATTAGCCAGACTAATGTCCTTATAGCGCCCAACAGCCACCATTCTGATAGGGGGCCAAATGGAGCCTTTTGGTTGCTGTAACTGGGATGGTGATCATTTTAATTAATAGCCCCTTTTGATCTCTGATACTATAATATACACATTTTATGGTAACAAATATGTCATAATATTAACTTAAAATGCCACCTTAACCGCCAGATGTAATAGATATCCCTACGCTCATTGATGCCAAGGCCTGGTCTGACTATTACATCTTCAAATGGGCCGAGTCTGGCTGGAAAGCACAGTGTCCCTAGACCCTTGTTACTGATAGCGTACCCATAACAGGAAATGTATCTGAAACAAAGAACATACACAGAGCCACTTTAAAGAAACAAGAGCAAACTTTTTGAAAAACGGGCCTCTACTCAGGCTGACCTAATGAGAGGATGTATCCATCCCAATCACGGTTTCCCGTGGATAAGGAGTCCCTGTGTGTACAGTAGAACAAAATAAATGAGACGCTGCAGCGAGACTCTGTTATTCCTGCCTTCTCTGAAACCGGACCGGGAGCAGCAGCAGTCATAATTACTCCCTGGCATTCTCACTTGATATTTTAGACACCTTTCCTCGGTCTTTGGGGAGCGATCGTCCAGGCGTGACTCTACGTCATCATGTCTGCGAGCTGAAGGCAGTAATTGATTCACAGGGCCAGCGATGGGAATAGACGCCCAGCTCGCAATCACACGTCCAAAACTTAAATCAGCTTTGATATTTATTTATTTTTGAATAGAACTACATCCGTTAGTACTTGTGTGGGCCAGGTGGCAGATTACAGTGCAGCAATAACCAGCCTGTCAGCCTCTCCACACACTTATTCTCTCTCTCTCTCTGTCTCACTCACTCACACACACACACACACACACACACACACACACACACACACACACACACTCACACACACACACGCACCTCAGACTGCATGACCTCCTGTTGGCCTTTCAAGCGCAGTGTGTTTACAAATAGCGGCAGCAGCTTATCTTCTGGGGGCTTAATAGGAGGCGTGGAGACTGACTCCTATAGGCCCTCTGTCCGCTGTCAGTCACCATTACTGTTTAGTGTCAACGGAGGTCCTGATTCACTGCTCATCCATACACACTGCGGGCCTTACAAGCAGGCCAGAGTGTAAAGTAACGTCTGTGGTCATGGTGATAGTGTAGCGTAACGTCTGTTGTCATGGTGATAGTGTAATGTAACGTCTGTGGTCATGGTGATAGTGTAACGTAACGTCTGTGGTCATGGTGATAGTGTAATGTAACGTCTGTGGTCATGGTGATAGTGTAGAGTAACGTCTGTGGTCATGGTGATAGTGTAGCGTAACGTCTGTGGTCATGGTGATAGTGTAACGTAACGTCTGTGGTCATGGTGATAGTGTAACGTAACGTCTGTGGTCATGGTGATAGTGTAACGTAACGTCTGTGGTCATGGTGATAGTGTAGCGTAACGTCTGTGGTCATGGTGATAGTGTAGCGTAATGTCTGTGGTCATGGTGATAGTGTAATGTAACGTCTGTGGTCATGGTGATAGTGTAACGTAACGTCTGTGGTCATGGTGATAGTGTAACGTAACGTCTGTGGTCATGGTGATAGTGTAACGTAACGTCTGTGGTCATGGTGGATGACTCAGGGGTTTTCTAGGATTCAGGTTAACATACATGGGGTAAAGCGCTGACATTCGACGGGGTATTCAAGTAGCTCTCCCTCCGGTCACTTCCCTCTGTCTTTCCTTCTCCTTTTCTTTACTTTCTCAAAGGGTACCACACACACACACACACACACACACACACACACACTTTCTTCATCTATCTCTCCTCAACCTCTCTGAGTATATAGTATATAACAGTGAAAGATATGAGGCGTCGGTGGCTATGGGAAGGCATCGTAAATATCCGGCAGCAGAGCAATGTGGTGCTCTTCCATATAGGAGAGTTACAGGGGGAGGAGGAGGAGGAGGAGGGTTGGATTAATGACAGTGGGAATGGTGGATGTGCCCTGCACTGTCTCCACACACCTCCCCTTTGCAGCGCTGCCACTCAGTGTCTGGCTCCATGCATCCCCGGGGAGCCTTCCGACACCTGGAATCATTTAGCTAAACAACGTCCCCCGTCCCCCCCGGCTGTGCCGCTCAAAGGTTACTGCTCCCCAAACGCCGCTGACTCTTAAGGTCGAAGGTCGCGCTTAGGGTCCACTCCCTGATGCAACGTAGCGTTAATCAAGTTTTCTTCCCTCCCGATTCCCTTGCTGTTACAGTATAAATACGAATATACTGTATGTATGCTTGGCTCTCTTCCGGACGAAACGACGACTGGAGCAACGATTTGGCCGTCCGAGGCGCTCTGCCCCCCGTCTCATTGAGACGCTCCCGAGTGCGAAAGACGAGGGGACGGACGTTGAATTGGAGCGCTGACAGACCGGCACAGTGGAAGCCACTGATAAGACTAGAAAGAGAGAGAGAGAGAGAGAGGGATGAGAAAGAAGAGAGAGGAAATGGGAGAGAGGGGGAGGGAGAGCGATGGATTGGGGGGGGGGGGGGGGTTAGGATTAGTGTCGACGACAGGCAAGTGGAGCGGAGTTGCAGATGTTCGTGCTTGCTAATCCGGTGTGATTGATGACCAAGGTCGTTCAACAGTCCTGTCAATTAATCACTAATCCAACTGTGTTTACCTCCCCCTGGGACCCTTCAGCGATTTGCACACACACGCGCGGACGTGTTTGCGTACACAAAGGAAGTGTTTTTTTCCTAAAAGTATTCAAACTCACCAATGTGTATATACATACTGTAAATGGGGGAGGGGGGGGGGTAGTGATGTAGAACAGCCCTCCTCCGTCAGGTGCATGGTTCCACCATTAGGGACATCTCTCAGCACAGGGACGTGTAAGGGATAGCTGAGCAGAGCTTGAATGTGGGGGTGGCTGTGGCTCAGGAGGTAGAGTGGGTCGTCCACTGATCCCAGGGTTTCGGGGTTTGATCCCCAGCCCCTCCTGTCCACGTGTCGAGGGATCCCCGAGGTGCTCCCGATGTGGAGGCAAGCGCCTTGCATGGCTGCTCTGCCACCATCGGCGTGTGTGTGTGTGTGTGTGTGTGTGTGTGTGTGTGTGTGTGTGTGTGTGTGTGTGCGTGTGTGTGCGAATGGGTGAATGAGAGGCAACATTATAAAGCGCTTTGTTCCATTCCGGTTGGAAAGCGCTGTATAAATGCAGTCCGTTTAATGATGACACCAGGCCCGTGCTGTGGACACTAGACAGATCAGCGTGCCTTTTGGGCTGTTTAAACCAGAAGCCACACTTGCGTTTTAGTGGCTGTCCCCCTTTGCCAAGTAAAATCTACCGGTCATTACTCATTGTCATTCGTGCCCATTGGTCCAAATCGCTCATTAAACCCACAGTGTTCCTCGGCCAGCAAGGAGCAAATGGCTCCCTCTGATCTCCTAATTGCTGCCTTTGTGTTATGCTAATGTTAATAAACCAGCGGCCTTGTTTGTTTGCACATGCTGTGTCATTGTACGAGGGTGCTCCTGTGTTTACCGCGTAACTTATCCTGTGCCTCCTCTTCCTCCGGCTCTGTTTGTTATTTTGTCTGTGAGTGTGTGTTTGTGTTTCTGTGTGTGTGTGCGTGTGCGTGCGTGTGTGTGTATATGAGTATGAGACAACATCAGGCTCCTTCCCTAGAGCTTTTAGTGCAAGTCCCCCCTGGACTGGACAAAGCTATAAATACACAGCGAGTGAGTGAGTGGTCGATTAAAGACATAGACTTTCATGTTGGGTTGGCATGTGTAGGTCTGCATACATGTGCCGATAGATGCAGCCACGCGGGCCTCCTAATGGACCTGGCCTGCCCTGCTGGCATGGCTTAATATAGGCCACAATTAGCTCTGATTACTAGAACCTTTTCCACAGCAGCCACGGTGTCCCTGTAGACTCCTACCAAACAAAGCCCTCTTACCAGGAAGCACGGACAGGCTTTCTCTTGCATTTTAATTCATGTTCCCTGTGGACCTGAAACCAAGGCGGGAGCTGCTGGGCAAACTCAACCGTTTTCATTCCCTAATGCATCAAGGGTTTTAAATAATCCATTTCCTGGTAGTGGAAAACATCGTTTGTGTTATCCCTGTCCGTCAGCTTTACCCGCGCGTGCCCTGGGCCTGAACTCTCCTCGGGGTTGGGGGGGGTTACGTTGGGTTATTCCTGGTGTTGAATGTTGCCTGTACCTGCCTGTGCCTTTTCCCATTACAGTTCCCCCTCTCCGCCTGGTTGTTCCCCACGGTGCTGTTTGCCGGGAGTCGGAGTAAGCAGCTCTGTGTCATTAGCCAGCCTGGGACACAGTCAGCACTTCCCGTGGTGGACGGGTCATTAGGACCCCCCGGCCCAGCACCACCGTCGTTTACCACTGCTTCTCGTTCACACCGCCACACGACCACACCGCTGCCTTCTCCCTGCCCACCTGCCGGCCCCATTATACTTTCCCACTCTTTCTCTCTCTCACTTTCTTTCTTTTGCTTTCTCTTCTTTCTTTATTCCTCCTTTCCTCCGTTCTTTTCCACGGTCTTTTTCATTTGGTCAGTCATTTTCTTCATTTTCTTCGGTCGCCATCCTTTCTTCCTTTTTTTTTCCTTCCTTCCTTCCTTCCTTCCTTCCTTCCTTCTTTCCCTCCTTCCACACCTCCTTCGTGTCTTCCCCTCCCTCCCTCCTCCTCCCCTGTGTCTTTCGCTCTTCACAGCGTATAAACGGTGCTCATTCCACCTGCCTCCTCTATTTCCTCTGAAAGCCCAGTCACATTTCTCGGCCCAGCACGCTCCATGAGCGGGACTCATAAATCAACGCAGGCGAGAGAGCCGCCGTGCGAGCGCCCCACCACGCCCGCGCTGACGTGATCAAAGGAGAAGTCCCCTGCCTTTTCTCTGATTGTATTTTATTGCGTACCTTTCCTCCGAGTGACAATATTGCGTTATGGAACGGTGGAGTCCCACTGTGCAGTTAGAGGCGATGTGCGTAACCTCTGACACGTGGGCCTTCTTCCTGTCTCTCCCATCACACTCGCTCTCTCTCTCTCTCTCTCTCTCTCTCTCTCTCGACCCTGTTCCCTAACTTCTCTCTCTTTCTTTCTCCCTGACATTCTCTCCCTCTGGTCTCCTGTGGTCTCTCTCTCTCTCTCTCTCTCTCTCTCTCTCTCTCTCTCTCTCTCTCTCTTTCTCGGCTGAAGCGCTATTGCCCTCCTGTTTCCACAGCGGCTGACAGACAGCTACACAGGGAGCTGGAATAACAATGTTTTGAAACCATTGCCTTGCCGGTGTACAGACTCTCATCACAGTTGACTAGAAGGTGATGCCTTCACACACTGCTCCCCCTCTCTCCCTGCCATGCAAAGGGGACAGCACATTGATCTGCTAAGTGACTGCACAAACAGAAAGGTTGTCAGAAGGCTATAAGGCCTTGTAAAAAGTGTTTACTAGTGTGTGTGTGTGTGTGTGTGTGTGTGTGTGTGTGTGTGTGTGTGTGTGTGTGTGTGTGTGTGTGTGTGTGTGTGCACGCTCGCTTACAAATTTGCCCACTTTGTATGGTCAGGCTTCTTCCATAAATCCCTGCTACTCAAATCAGACTACTTGCCAATTCATCTCTATGTGCGTTTGTGCTTGTTGGTGTGTGCCTGTGTCCGCTCTTACATGTGTTTGGCATTAACAAGAGGATGTTGATTGATGAAACGCAGGATTGGTACGTTTGCCGCAACGTCTTGACTTGGAAGAGGTTGTGAACTTGTTTTGAAATATTGTGTTTTTAGTTTTGAGGGAGTCTGATTATGCCCTGAAATAAGCCCTCTCATCACTCTGTCTCCTCTACATCCTCTCCTCTCCTCTCCTCTCCTCTCCTCTCCTCTCCTCTCCTCTCCTCTCCTCCTCCCCCAGGTCCTGAAGGGCAGTAAGAAGTTGTCCCTGGCGGTGCGCTCCGTGGGCCGCATCCCGGGCGGCTACGTCACCAACCACGTCTACACCTGGGTGGACCCCCACGGGCGCAGCGTGTCGCCCCCGGCCGACCTGCCCGAGCACCGGAGCGCCACGCTGAGGCGCACCGACAGCCAGCGCCGCAGCAACATGCAGCTGCTGCAGGAGGGCGACGAGAAGAAGGTGAGGCACTGTCACGGCTCGAACTGCTCTCTGCCGCTCGGGACTCGAGTTCACAACGTACCTATTTCACCTTGGACCTGCGTTTGGGTTATACAATCCCCCCGCACAGGCACACGGGCGTGACCGTCTTCTCCGGCGTTAGACCGGTACGTCCCAGAGCAGGGACACCAAAAGACAGACGTAGAGGAGACGTTTCAGACGAGGGCCTGAGACAGGGAGCCTGATTAGACGGCCTCTAATCTGTAATTAAAAGAGAGGTCGGAGATTTCCATCAGACTGCGTACGGCTGCTACTTTCCCCTGTGTGGGCCTCCACTGGGACCACTGTGTTACCCTCTAGCACTAAGCTGAACCCGGACTATATTTCCCAGTGTTCCCATCAGAAACTGGGGTGGGGGGGGGGGGGGGTGTTTAATTTGTTTAATTAGACTAATCAGTATAGTCCCAGAGCGTCTGATGGAAGCATATTGTAAACAGGGAAGTAGACACAGTAGAGTTGGGATGTACAGTAGCTTATGTGAAGCATCATACAGTTGATTGTTTGGCTAGCTGCTTAATGTGCTGTGCACAAACACACACACACACACACACACACACACACACACACGCACTCCTTTCACATTATCGCTGGCATCTAAAATGGCTTTGGTTAGCATTTACGATGTAATTTTGCAGAACAATATTTCCAGATGTCAGCTTCTCTCACGCGCATTGTTCTATTTTATTTTTCCAATTCCTCCTGCTCAGCCGACCATCGCCATCCCCATCACCCCCCCCCCCCCCCCGGTCTGTCACGCATTACAAAGCTGCCTGTGAAATGTCGTTTAGCACAATCAAGCTCTGCTGCTGAACCTTTAAGACAGACTTAACTCTTTATGTTTGCTCTTTGTCCTCTCGACTTTGTCCCGCTCTCCCTCGCTCTCCTTCTTTCCTCCGACGTGTCCGTCTCTCTCCTCAACCTCCCGTCTCTCTCCTCTCACCGCCCCATCTTTTCATGTCTCTCGTTTACCTCTCCATCTTTTCCTCTGCCTCACCTCCTCTCCTTCTCTCTCTCTCTCTCTGTCCCTTTGCTTCCCTCTCTGTGTGTCGTCCCCCCCCCCCCCCCCCCCTCACAGGTCAACCTGGTGTTGGATGACGGCCGGTCTCTGGGGCTGATGATCCGGGGCGGGGCGGAGTACGCCCTGGGGATCTATATCACGGGAGTGGACCGAGGCTCCGCCGCCGAGTGTGGAGGACTCAAGGTACCCCCCGCTCTCCTTCCTCCCCTGTCCCCTTTGATGTCTCTGTGATGTACAGTAAGTGTCCTTCGACACGGTCATTAGCTTTTCACATTATTTCCAAGGACTCTGCCATCTTTTGTTCTCGCCGCGCCACTCTCTCAGAGAGTCTGGCCTCCTCGTGTGACAGTGCGTCTGCCTCTCTGCTGCTCTCCCTGTGAGGGAAACGAGCGCAGTGGGACGTTTCAGTGGTGGGAGACAGAATGAGTCGGCCGCCTTTACCAACACCTCTGCCTGAGAGGGGCGTTATCGGGGGGGGGGGGGGGGGGGGGGGTCACTCAGTCACTCAGTCACTCAGTTAGTCACTCACTCAGTCACTCAGTCACTCAGTCACTCGGTCGGTCAGTCGGTCACTCTGTCACTCAGTCACTGTCACTCAGTCACTCAGTCACTCACTCAGTCACTGTCCCTCAGTCACTCAGTCAGTCAGTCCCTCAGTCCCTCACTCAGTCACTGTCACTCAGTCAGTCACTCAGTCAGTCAGTCACTCAGTCAGTCACTCAGTCAGTCACTCAGTCAGTCACTCAGTCAGTCACTCAGTCAGTCACTCAGTCAGTCACTCAGTCAGTCACTCAGTCAGTCAGTCAGTCAGGAGCCTGTTAGAGAACACCAGCAGCACAACAGGATATTGATCGTCTGTTATGAGCCACCCTGACATGGCTGCCAAAAGCAAAGAGGAGGATTGAGGAGAAGGCTGGAAGGAAAGAGTAGGAGAGAAACCGGTGGAAGAAGTAGGTTAACTCGGACATTTGAGGACGTGCCTCGGTTACTTCTCTGTCGGTCTCTCCATCTCTCCATCTCTCCGTCTCGGCCATCGCTACCGGACCGCCATAGCGCTTTCTGTCTTAGAAGTCGGCCTCTTCCTCAACCTTTTCCTGGAGCCTGAATTCTTGCCCTAACATTATTTAATGCAGTACACACACACACACACACACACACCTCCCACATCTCTGTGTCCTGATGCTTCACCACAGTGTATGTGGTGTGGAATGGGAATGTTGTCATCTGGATATATTGAAACAAATGGAAGTGGTCTGTGTGGTCTTGGAACACAGCATGGCGGTGACACGGAGCACAGCAGGCGGACATCGCACGCTGCCCTCAGATGGGTAGGAAATGGGGTCCCAAATAGAGGCGGTCTCCGGTCTTGATGTGTTCCGGCCATGCCTCTGTTGATGTGGAAATTAGGAGCGATGCAATGGACACCTGGTGGCCTGGCGGAACACCTCGCCGCTGTCTACTCACGGAGTCAGGTGTAGCTAGACACAGCCACATGACCTCTCCTGACCTTCTAATTACGGACCTAAATCATCCTTCTCTCTCTCTCTCTATGCCTCTCTCTATGTCTCTCTCTATGTCTCTCTCCCTCTCTCTCGCTCTATGCCTCTCTATCTCTCTCTCTCTCTCTCTCTCTCTCTCTCTCTCTCTCTCTCTATGTCTCTCTCTCTCTCTCTCTCTCTCTCTATGCCTCTTTTGTCTCTCTCTCTCTCTCTCTCTCTCTCCCCCCCCCCCCCCCCCCTACCCCCCGGTCTCTTTTATAGTGCAGTCATTTGTGCCTTTGTGAGCTCATAACCCATAAAGATTGTATTGTTCTATTTCGGGCCGTGATGAGCTACAGTCTGTGTGTGTGTGTGTGTGTGTGTGTGTGTGTGTGTGTGTGTGTGTGTGTGAGCACTGTAATGTCATACCTCCTGGTGGTTAATGGAGCCCCCTGGGGTCTGTCTACGGGTGAGGACAGGGAGCCGGCTGCTCCTCCACAGTGACGGGTCCCAGGGGCACGTCCTCCTCCGGTAGGGGCCGACTGACGCCGGGGAAAGGGTGGACGGGTGGTCCAGTACTAGCGTTGGTTTGTCTCAGCACTGTCTAATAGAATCCACTTTGGTCAGTGAGTGAGGCGGCCTCAGCTACACCTGTGCCTCCTACTCGACTCAGGTCGGTGTGGACCCGCTCTCTTTGTGTGTCCCGACGAACGGAGGAGGAGGACGCAACGACAAGCGGGGGTCGGAAGGTCGAGT
>JAPMUY010010043.1:15000-62500 GCA_026901105.3 Galaxias olidus
CCTAATATTAACCAAAATGGTGTGACGTGCTTGAACTCTAAAGTGATAGTTAGCGAGCGAGAGAGAGAAATAAAAAAAAAAGGGTAGGTGGAACGTTTTCTCCTGACTGTCGTCTCCGGGGCTTGAGTCGGAGGGTGAACTCCGGGCCGGCCCCGGCTCCCTGGCGGGTGGCACGTAAAAGCCGCCGCTGTGTTTTTTGACCAGAGCCTCCATCTATCTCTGCTCCGGAGCCCACCTCATTCCTTCACGTCGAGGGGAAAGACAAACGCCTCCGCTCGGCTCCTCCGGAGTGGCGCAGTGGAGGGGGCAGGCAGCCAGTCAATATCCAATCTCTCCCCGGCTCCCGCCCTCGCTCGGCGGCTAGAGAGAGAGAGAGAGAGAGAGAGAGAGAGAGAGAGAGAGAGAGAGAGAGAGAGAGAGAGAGAGAGAGAGAGAGAGAGAGAGAGAGAGAGAGAGAGAGAGAGAGAGAGAGAGAGAGAGAGAGAGAGAGAGAGAGAGAGAGAGAGAGAGAGAGAGAGAGAGAGAGAGAGAGAGACTAATATATCTAAAGACAGGATAAGAACACAGTAAAGTGAGGCCCCAAAGCCAAGATAAGAAGCCAACAGGAGAGTGTAGATCATCAGGGATCAGCCCTTTGAAGCGGCCATCTTTCATCTCACTCTCTCTCTCTCTCTTTCTCTCTCCCCCCTGTCCTGTCCCACCTCTTTCTCCCTGTCCACTAATACAGGAAAAGGGTTGTCTGGACTGGGTTGTTCATCACTGTCCCCAGATAGTGTCAGTGGAATTCATGAGGATGGGGCCAATATGGGGGGGGGGGGGGGACTCCTTTTCACTTCAGCACTGTTAAGCACCCCCACACCTTTAGCAGGACCACCCACACAGACCAGACTCCTTTTCACTTCAGCACTGTTAAGCACCCCCACTCCTTTAGCAGGACCTCCCACACAGACCAGAGTTTAACCTTAGGGTTTGTTATGAGAGTACTGCCCTCCGTCTATGGTCACAGCCCCGTTTCACACTGTCCCCTCTCCTCCGTCAGTGACGCCCTGCACTCTAACAGGCCACGTTGCACTCAGACCGTGTCGAGTGACTCCATCAGAGGTGTGGGGTGTGTGGGGTGCGGCGTGTAATCCGGCGGCAGGTTCCATCCGGCCTGGTGTGTCAGCCTTCACGTCCTGTTGTCACGGCAACCAGGCCCCGGGCCGGGCCGTTTAGCGCCGTTCACCCCTCAGAGCGTGGCGGGGGCGGCGGGGCGATCCACGGGGAGGCCCGGGGCCTGGGTGGTTTACTCTGAGGAGCTCTGAGTTGGGTTTGGTCGACCCATCGATCCGACGGCATGGTCTCCAGACACACAGCGTGGCGTTGTTTTGTGTCCTTCATCGATTAGGCCTCCGTTTGTGAACACCATGGTCATCGGCTGCTGTTTGGTGACCCGGCACGCCCCCTGGTGGTAGGGGCTGTGGTCTGACACAGACAGGGATCAGGGGGAAGGAAGGACTCGCTGGCCAAGAGAAGGCCTTCCTGCATCATAGGATCTCAAGGAGGGGGCTGAGAGGCCAGGAAACGAAGAAGAGAAACAAGTAGGGAGATGGGGGGATGTGGATGCCTGGGATCAGGTGGAAGGAGGGAGGCAGAGAGACGGAGAGAGGTAGAGAGAGAGAGGGAGGAGAGTGGCGTCAGTGCAGTCTGGGTGTAAACATGATGGCGCCAGGTCAGGTGACTCAGCCAGTGTGGGGATGACTCGGTTTTAATAAGATCGCTTTAATAAGAAAGGGGTGTGTGTGTGTGTGTGTGTGCGCGTGTGTGTGTGTGTGTGCACATGAGCGTGTGTGTGTTTGCGTGCGTTAGGGGGCTGGGAGAGTGAGAGAGGTCAAGTGTAAGTCGAGGACTTTGGGAATGAAAAGGCACCATATTGGCTGTTCTCCTTCTCCTGTTTACAAAGGAGGCGGTGGCGTAGCCTGAGGGAGCATGGGATGTGGACTGGTGAGATTTGACTGGCAAGACAGAATGAAATGAGAACCAAGCAACGTGAGGCACACACTGACAGCTGGAGCGTGTGTTTTCAATACTGAAAGCCTGAGTACTTCTCGGTGCTTAAAGAAGTCATTTAAACGCCCGGTGGTGATCAGCATTCCGTCCTCAGAGTGTGTGTGTTGATGTGGACGGCGTCGGCTAAGCCACTGAGTCACCCTCCCACGGCTCAGGAAAGGTTTGCAATCATCCCGGGATCAACACGCACCACAACAGATGTGTCCGTGCCAAACAAACAAACAACAACAACACAGATATAGGCTGGTCACCGTCTCCAGCTATGTATTCATCTAACCCCTGATGTACTTCTACCACCTTCGTCCCTTCACCTCTCTGTGGTCCTTACTGTTTGGCCTTTGACCTGTCTGTGACCGCTTGCATGTGACCTTTGGACCTGTGTACGTGCGTGTGCATGTGTGTGTGTGTGTGTGTGCGTGTGCCCAGCCCGCTCTGCCCTTGCCGCCCTGTGCCGCCCGGCACCCCATGCCTCTCTGTGCCCTCCCTCCCCCCCAGGTGGGCGACCAGATCCTGGAGGTGAACGGCCGCAGCTTCCTGGGCGTGCCCCACGACGAGGCGGTGCGCGTGCTCAAGTCCTCGCGCCACCTGATGATGACGGTGAAGGACGTGGGCCGCCTGCCGCACGCCCGCACCGTGGTGGGCGAGACCAAGTGGATCGCCAGCTCGCAGATCGCCGAGAGCTCCGCCAGCGGCAGCGTGGCCGGGTGAGAGACCTGGGGGGGGGGGGGAGTTTGGGAAGGGAAGGATCCGAAAGGGGGGAGTGGTGGCGGAGGGAGGCGACGGGGTAAGGAAGGTTTGAGTTGCTTGGTAGGAGTGGAAAGGTCCTGATTGACAGCTAACTCTTTTCGTGTTCCGACCGCGGAAACGACAGACTGGGACAGGCGGAGTGGAGAGGAAGTGGGGCTTCAGGTGGCTGGCATGAGGGAGACGCCACATGAGGTTCTTTTTAGGAAAAGGGATTTGGAAAAGGAGGGCCACTCTGCGAAGAGAAGCCAGAGCAATTGAATGGGAATCCCAGGGCTGGCTTTAATGTGCCATTGGACGTTTGACCGTTTATCCTCTTCTTTACTGGCTCCTTCTCTAAGTCGGCCATTTAAGTCCGTGAGCTCAAAGTCATCAAATGGGTACATGGGCTTATTTATAGGCACTTAGGAGAGCTACAGGAATTATTTCGGACAAACAGGCCTCTAAAACCAGTGAGAGCGCTGCTAGTTTGCGTTGCTGTCTCCTCTGCATGCATAGTGTGGGCTTTGTGGAGTGTGCGCCGTAAATCCCGTTCAAACTGTAGTCCTGCAAGCGTCTACGATTTACATTTAAAACGCCTTCTGGCAAGTGTACAAAATGAGTCTTCTTTGAGTGATAAAACGTCAGGATGGTACAAAAGAAGCCCAAACAGATCTGTTTTCTTCCAGGCGTTTTCAGCCGGAGTGAAATATGTCTGTAACATACTGTAATTCTCCATTGCGGAATTAAGCCATCAATCAAATAGTGGTGGATATTTGAGATACTAAGTGCACCGCTAATCCCGCAAAAATAATGATGATAGTGACTAAGTACCTGCAATTGTGTGTGTGTGTGTGTGTGTGTGTGTGTGTGAGAGAGAGAGAGAGAGAGAGAGCTACTTGCTCAAGCCCCATGTCATTAGCCGTAATGCCGACCTTCTGATTAAGAGAGCTTTGGAGTGCCGAACACACGAGAGAAGTAGAGAGAGAGAGAGAGAAAGAGAGAGGGAGAGAGAGAGGTACAGAGGTACAGAGAGAGAGAGAGAGAGAGAGAGATACAGAGAGAGAGAGAGAGAGAGAGAGAGACAGCGAGAAATCTGCAAGGTGGCTGTTTCTTACCTTACGCCGTACATCACTCTGAAATGTTGGCACCTTGCCTAACTCCAACCCTCAACGGGTGTGTGCGCTCCACAGTCACCTGATCAGATATGTGCAGAGTTTGCACGTGCACGTGTGTGTGTGTGTTTGTGTGATCCTACTCTCACAGCGCAGGTCAGAGGGCACGCGGGCACAGACAGGAAATGAGAAGATAGTGAGGGTGTGTGTGTATTGACCTGTCTCCCTGCATGTGGTCTTTATTTCCTCCTCCTTATCTCTCTCTCTCTCTCTTTGTGTCCTGCAGGTTGTCAATGGACCAGGGAGCCTCGGCAGCAGGGAAGGTGAGAATCTGTCCCGTCCTGCTTTGACATCCTCCGCTGGCAGCCTGGGTGGGCTTTTCAACACTGTAGAAACAAATTCGACTGACCCTCCAGAGGTCATCGCTGTGGGTTTGTGTGCGTGTGCGTGTGTGTGTGTGCGTGTAGTCGGCCATATTTGGCAGTGGTAGAATCCGCTCCGTTAGCTGGAGGCCTTCTCTTCATCGGAGACGCATCTGTGCCAGATTGGCGCTGTGCCAGCTCCTGGCTCCTGACACACACACACACACACACACACACACACACACACACACACACACACACACACACACACACACACACACACACACACACACACACACACACACAGTGGGCCAGTGCTGTTGAGGCCCGGCGGGAGGGCAGGAGGCCAGGAGAAGATCGACAGAGGGCTGGAGGCCAGGGGCCGTGCTTTTCAGATCCCGAACCCAATCATGCAGACACAGGCTGCGGCGGCAGGGCCGCGAGGATGGAAGGCTTCGTCCTCAAATGAGCCGTACGAACTCTCTCTCTCTCTCACACACACACACACACACACACAGTGGCTGTTTTCTTTCGTGTGGACATTCTCTGTACCTGTGCCCCTCGCGCAACGGTTTGCACTGAAGAAGGACGGAGTGAGGATGAAAACCAGGTCCCTCTGGCGTGTGAGCGAGGGAAGTGATGGCGCCGTGTTTCTAGTTCTCTTTCTTCGTGGACTTGGACAGCCCTACCTGTGCCTCAAGTGCCTCCTCAACGATACACCAAAGAGTAATGCCTCATTAGCAAAACAAAAAGCCTTTTATCACCCTGGCCAAGGTCGTCCCTCCAGCCCGCCGTCTGCGAGAGGAGAGGGGGAGACGGCCGGAAGAAGAGAGAGGGAGTTAGTTGGGGGAGACGGCGGCTGACAGAAGAAAGGAACGGGGGAAGGTGGGGGGTGGGGGTGGGGGTGGGGGCACAGGGGGAGGCTTCGCTTTCGATTAGGCGCCCTCTGCTTCGCTTCCTTCTCAGCAGGTGTGCTGTGCCCGAGAGAGAGAGAGAGAGAGAGAGAGAGAGAGAGAGAGAGAGAGAGAGAGAGAGAGAGAGAGAGAGAGAGAGAGAGAGAGAGAGAGAGAGAGAGAGAGAGAGAGAGAGAGAGAGAGAGAGAGAGAGAGAGAGAGAGAGAGAGAGAGAGAGAGAGAGAGAGAGAGAGAGAGAGAGAGAGAGAGAGAGAGAGAGAGAGAGAGAGAGAGAGAGAGAGAGAGAGAGAGAGAGAGAGAGGAGGGGCTGAGGTGAATACAGAAGAGGCAGGAAAGAACAGGCAATGGATGAGTCCTCTTCGGCTACGTGTGTTTGTGGGTGTCGTGTGTTTTGGTGATGGGGCCGGGCTGGTTTTAAGTTGTGTGTGTGTGTGTGTGTGTGTGCCCCATCAAAGGAAAGAATGAACAAGAGGGAGAGTGAGCAGGACAACCAGGTGTCGCTTTGGATGAATGCGCTTTATAAGACTCTACAGTCACACACAGGGTTGATAGGATAACGTTACACAGGCTCTGAGTGGTTACTTTCCCAGGTACACACTCTCACATCTAAGAATGGGGATGGAGATGAAACAGAGTCGACTGCTCTGTGGATACACTTTGTACAGTCCACGTTCAGATGTAGATCCACTCCCCAGTGTAATCCGGCTCTGTAATAGCGTCTCCACCACAGCATGCCGTGCACCCTCCTCTGAGCGAGCGGGTGTCTAAATCAGCGCCACTTTGCCAAAATGGCCAGTGTCGTACTCGGTAATAGCCCCGGATAAACAATCCAAAAAGAATAAATGTCCCCCCTGCGACGGGATTACGGTGGGATTATTGTCTTAAAAGATCATCCTTGTTGTTTTCTGTTGCTCTGTGCGTTGTCCAGGATCCCGTCGGGGGGGTTCTTTTGCATATGCCTGTCCATAAACCATGTTTCTCTGTTCCCCCAGCCAGGGGTGTGTGTGTGTGTGTGTGTGTGTGTGTGTGTGTGTGTGTGTCGCGCCTGAGAGCCAGAGTGCTCATAGAGACAGTGCTATTAGTCAGAGAGCAGTGAGGAGGGGTCACAGACATGGGGGGTGTATTATGTCGTGTTAGTGAGTGGACGAATCAAACTGAATTTGTGTGTGTGTGTGTGTGTGTGTGTGTGTGTGGTGAGCTGACGCTATTACTGGGCTGGTGTCTTACATTACAATCTTTTTTTAGCAGACGCTTTTATCCAAAGTGACTTACAAAGAATAGTGCTTTCAACAAGAGAAGGTAAAAACCACAAGTCGGGCAGATAAGTGCACCCCTGACCTAAGTTGCTATGGGGATACTTTGCAATGTCTTATCCCTCACCTTAATTTCTTACAAACATTCTTCGATGCCAAGCAGTTGCTAACTTTATTCAGATATAATAAACTGAAAATTACTTTGACAATGGACAGAAAAACATCTTACAGTGTATCCGTAAAAGATACAAAGAGAGACAGAAAGATAAAAAGAGAGCCAGAAAGAGTGAGAATGTGAGAGAGTGAGAAAGAGACCTGAAGAGGTCAAAACTGGAGAATTGGTTTAGCTGTAATCCATAGGGGAAGGGCTTTGGTGTTAGGGTTAGCTGAGGGGACGGGGACGGGGACAGGGACAGGGACGTGGACAGGGACAGGGACGTGGGGGATAATAACTTACTGTGAAATAGTTCTAGAGCTTATCAGGGTGGACAGGACGGCCTCTGCTGAAATGAGATGCCATCCACCCCTCACTGTGTCGGCACGCCAAGAAAGGTCTCCTGTGATGCTGCAGCGTGGACAGCCGTGTTTAAAGTGGTGTCCGTGTGCCTGCGCAGACGTGTGTGTGCGTGCGTGTGTGCGTGCGTGCGTGCGTGTGTGCGCATGTGTGTCTGTGCCCTTTCCCCTTAGTCACTCCTGGTCTTCCCTTGTACCTGCCTCTTGATGAAGTCCATCTCAGCGGCCATGCAATTTGCCCGCTCTCGCTCCCCTCCCCTTCCTCTCTCTCCCCCCTCTCCTTCCTCTCTCTCCCCCCTCTCCTTCCTCTCTCTCTCCCCTCCTCCTCCTCTCTCTCTCTCCCTCCTTCCTCTCTCTCTCTCCCCTCCTCTCTCTCCTCTCTCTCTCTCTCCTCTCCTTCCTCTCTCTCCCCTCTCTCTCTCTCTCCTCTCTCCTCTCTCTTTCTCTCTCTCTCTCTCTCTCCTCTCCCTCTCTCTCCTTCCTCTCTCTCTCCCCTCCTCTCTTCCCTCTCTCTCTCCCCTCCTTCCTCTCTCTCTCTCCCTCCTTCCTCTCTCTCTCTCCCCTCCTCCTCTCTCTCTCTCTCCTCTCTCTCTCCTTCCTCTCTCTCTCTCCCCTCCTCCTTCCTCTCTCTCTCCCCTCCCCTTCCTCTCTCTCCCCTCTCCTTCCTCTCTCTCCCCCTCCCCTCTCTCTCTCTCTCCCCTCCCCCTTCCCTCTCTTGCTCCTCTCCTCCTTCCTCTCTCTCTCCTCTCTCCTTCCTCTCTCTCTCCCCTCCTCTCTCTCTCCTCTCTCTTGCTCCCCTCCTCCTTCTCTCTCTCTCTCCCCTCCTCCTTCCTCTCTCTCCCCTCCTCCTCCTCTCTCTCTCTCTCTCTCTCTCTCTCCCCTTCCTCTCTCTCTCCCTCCTCCTCTCTCTCTCCCCCTCTCCTTCCTCTCTCTCTCCCCCCTTCCTCTCTCTCTCTCTCTCTTCTCTCTCTCCTCCCCCCTCTCCTTCCTCTCTCGCTCCCCTCCTCCTTCCTCTCTCGCTCCCCCTCTCCTTCCTCTCTCGCTCCCCTCCTCCTTCCCTTGTTTAATTACAACCCAGAAGCCATGCTGGAGTGATAAGCTAATCCATTAATAATAGGTCACCCACCAACCCTCGGTCATTAAATGGGCCCTGGGCTTACCAGCAGCGCGGCCGCCACGGAGCACTCTACCATGTGATCCAGCAACATTTAGAAAGGCTAATAGTGTGTGTGTGTGTGGGGGGGGGGGCTATTGTCCATTCCGACCAATGAATTGGCCGGTCCCACGCCACGCTTAGAGGCTGATCAATGTGGACACCGCTATTACTGCCGGCTGTGCTGCGTTGAGGAAGCCTTGCCCGCACGGGAGACTCGCTCAGCGGGAGGGGGCCTCTTTCAGAGCGGCCTTTAAATGGCGTCCTCGATGTCCTCTGTCCATGGAGGCTTACTCACATCCTCTTCCTTTGTTCTGTTTCTACTCTGGTGTGTTGACGGTGAGGTGTACACACACACACACACACACACACACACACACACACACACACACGCGTGCACGGAAAACGCAAACACACACACATATTCTTTCATTCCCACATCTACTCCCCCATATCCCTGTGGGGGATCAATAGTCCATTGACACAGTGCTTCGTGGGTTTGGTTCCGAGCCGTTAACTCACACCTCAGTGGCCGCTCTCTGAACCCTCCGCCTGCTACCTGGGACTGTAACGTGCCGTGTCAAGGGGACTCATCCAGGAGCTCCTCTGAACCCTCCGCCTGCTACCTGGGACTGTAACGTGCCGTGTCAAGGGGACTCACCCAGGAGCTCCTCTGTGCCGGTGGAGGGACCAGGCCTGCTGCCTCATGGCTGACCACGTTCAGCACCACACATGACTGTGTGAGGTGACTGAATATTCATGACCTAGACCACTTACTCACTTTTCATAATTCATCAATTGGTTAAAACCATTCTACCTGTCTCTCGCCGTTAGATGACATTTCACAGATAGACTTTGAAAACATTTTGTTTTCTGTCGACAGCGGTGAGGTAGAGGTTTCCCATATAAGCTTGCCCTTACAATACCCTCCGTGAATGATAACAGCTGGTGATGCCAGTGGGTGACTGGAGTCTAGATGAACAATAGGGGCATGTCAATACAGCAGCAAACATGGACTAGGGGGAATATTGAATATACAATTTTCTTTAATTGAACCCTCTCAGGTCCAGTCCTTCTCTCTCTCCCTCGCTCCCTCTCTCTCCGTCTCTGTTTCATTATTTTTGAATGCTCTCTCTGTCCTCCTCTGGCCCCCTCTCGTTCCACTGCACTCTTCCTCTTACAAACCTGACAGCCACAGAGATAAGTTACCACTTTGTGCTCTGCAGGTAAACGCCATCAATCCTTTGATAAAAGGGAGTTTCAGCCCCGACTGCTCCGCCCAGGTTTGACCGTAATGATGCAGCCTGAGAACCCACCATGGATCTGTCTGTAGCTATAGCTTCATGGCTAGGAGTATTATTCTTTATGGTTCTAGTTCACCACAGTGTCCCCTCTGATTCAGTGTTATCATAATAGCAATAATACGTTTGATTTGTAGTCTGGTAGTTTGATTGGATCAGATAGCAGACATGAACAGGATGCATGGGGATTAAGATAGATACAAATGCAGTTGGGAAATATTCAGTGAAACAGTAGCAAGTCTGTAAGAGTAGTTATCATTTTTGATTTGTACATCGCTGCTTGCCAAAGTTGGGGAGCCTCACAGTCTGTCGACTAGGATTCATTGATATTAAGTCGAAATGAAAAGGAACGGACAGAGAAAAACGTATAGGGTGCTGGGGTGGATGTTCTTTTAAATGGGTTGTGTCTATGAGACTCGTCAGGGTTAAGAGGGTGAACACCAAGGTCAGACCCAATCTGGGAGTCCCTCATGTGAAATCGATTTTCCTAGCCTTGGCGTGGCCATCTTTCTTCCCGCAGTGAAATCCCCCCACCCTGTCTTCCTCTCCTCTTTTTTTGTGGTTTTGGGTGTCTGCGGAAAAGCCTAGAGTCGTATACCGTCCTCCGTATTTGGAAAAACGAAACAAACAAGCCTCAAATGGCAGGACGTTCCGAGGGAAACAGAAAGGAAGGGGGAACGTTTTCACCAGGGTGAAGGTGTGAGGTGTATACAGGTGTGTTTAAGACCAGACCTTCTCTCATGTGGACATGGGACTGGAGAATACTGGTAACCCTTTCTCCACCCTCTGAAAAGCAGCAAACACTGTTGTTTCACATTCACAGGACATTTCTAACAGGTAAATTCATCTAATTTTCGACTTTCGTATTCAAAACTGCTGGGGTGGTTGATGGCTGAGTTAGGCCATATTGTAAAACAATCCAGCGCTGGTTAAGACTCATAACCCAGCAAGCCAGTACTAGACCCAGTCAATGGGTCAGTCAAAAGTACTGCGTGATAATAACGATTTGTTTGTGTTGAAGTCGGTCACATTCTTAATCATACCCAGAGGCCTTTTTCCTTTGTTATCTGTCAGTTCATAGTAATAACAAACGTCATCATGTCTTGGGTAAGGAGTGGGAGTAGTTGGTTTGATGTTCTGACCAGGGTACCGCGTCCAATCCCTCGGACCCGTATTTGTCGAGGTGACAGAGCTTCAGTCCAATCCCTCGGACCCGTGTTTGTCGGGGTGACAGAGCTTCAGTCCAATCCCTCGGTCCCGTGTTTGTCGGGGTGACAGAGCTTCAGTCCAATCCCTCGGTCCCGTGTTTGTCGGGGTGACAGAGCTTCAGTCCAATCCCTCGGTCCCGTGTTTGTCGGGGTGACAGAGCTTCAGTCCAATCAGTCCAATCCCTCGGTCCCGTGTTTGTCGGGGTGACAGAACTTCAGTTTGTGTCCTGTGTCGGCCCGACACGTTCAGTCTGATTTGTTTTGGTCCTACTTCCCCGTCACTGTGTATCGATTGGAGGCCGGTCCGAGGCACTGTCTGGTAATTGGCCAGCGTGATGAAGAGGGCGGTCTGGCCGGCTGGCAGCGGCCCAGTTCCAGCAGCATACCCCCCCTTCTTTCAGAGTTCACAGGCGAGAGGACGACTTTAAAAGTTTACACTGGCATTTCTGTCACCGAGTCCTCTTCCTCCGTGTCCCGTGAACTTTCGAATGAATATCTTCGTCCAAATGAAGAAGCAAAGAGGGGTGTGGATGACATTCTCCCGTTAGAACAGCCCAGACGGTTGGCATGGTGTAAAGGACAGAAGGGTTTTTGTTCAGTCCAAAGGCTACAATACGCTTTGAACATTCTGCAGAAGCCTTTTCCTGATGTATGACAAAAGACTTTTGATACCCTACTAATGCTGACCCCCTTCTCTGCCGCCGGTAAAATGGGATGCTTTCAAGCTCCTTCTGTGAACATTCTTTTCCAAAAACCTCAAAGTACCTTTGGTTGTCAGGGGGGATTTGCAGCCTATATCATGTCAGAGATGTTGAAGTATGCCCGTGTTTTTGCTTCACGTAGTCCATTGTGCCCTCCCCAGTGCCTTCTCACTCCTCCTCGCCTGCTAGCAATACTGTAGCTCAGACAAGAGGGGGGCCGGTCTGAGGACACAGCGCTCCAGATCCACCTTCCATTAGCCCCCCCCCCCTCCCTGTGCGCCGCAGACTGCGCTAAAAGACGGCTGGCCCACTCACCTTCCTCGGTGTGCTGTCGTCCCACTCTCCAGCGTGCCCTTGACAGAACAAGGCGACCATGGGGGGCTTCAGATGAAGGTGCTTGCTGTCTGTGTAAGCAGCCACGCGAATTAGATTCAGCCCGGCAGGTCTGGCTGGCTGTCTGTGTGTGTGTGTGTGTGTGTGTGTGTGTGTGTGTGTGTGTGTGTGTGTGTGTGCGTGCGTGTGTGTGTGTGTGTGTGTGTGTGTGTGTGTGTGTGTGTGTGTGTGTGTGTGTGTGTGTGTGTGTGTGTGTGAGAGAGAGTCTTCTCGTACTGTAGGCCTGCTCTAGGGCCTGCTCTTGGCTCGGCGCACAGCCTTACTCCCACTCTGGGTAATACAGAGGGATGAAGGCGGTTGGGATGAGATATTTGGGACGCGAGCAGGAGGAGTCCTTGGCTTGCCCCGCACACATCCCTCTCTCTCTCTCTCTCTCTCTCTCTCTCTCTCTGCCCCCAAACACAGCCCTGTAGCGGGTGACTTTGAAGCGGTGTCTTTGATTAAGAAGCTAATTAAAGGAAAGCTGCTCGCTGGTAGATACAGGAGGAGAGAGTGCAGAGCAAGGATGGAGGGAGAGCCCAGACAGAGCGGCAGAGGAGAGAGAGCAGGACAGAGGAGAGAGAGCAGGACAGAGGAGAGAGAGGAGGGCAGAGGAGAAAGAGATTAGGGAGAGGACAGAGAGGAGAAAGATGAGGACAGAGGAGAAACAGAGGAGAAAGAGGAGATTCAGAGACAGCGAGTGGGAAGGTGGGCGGTCGTGACGCGGGGGGTGGCACGGGGAGGCCGCTGGGCTGGGCCGCGGGGAAAAGCTCCTCCACGAAAGCGTGCGTGAACATCCGCAGCGGAGCGGTTCTCGGTCATCCTCTCCTGTCGTGGAGCCCGGACGACAGTCGCAACGTAGAGAGAGGGCTGGTGTCCAAGGCTTTGGGGGCCTGGCCTTCCTGTCCTGGGCTCCGGAGCCTCTTTGTTTCCCAGAGCCACTCAACTCTTTCGTTCACCCGTCTCTCTCACTCTCCCTCTCCCTCCCTCCGTGCTCCTCGGCGCTCCCACCCTGCTGTTCTTTCCACGTCGTCCCTCGACATCCATCTCCGCCTCTCACCGCCTGTGCGCCCACCCCCCCTGCTGTCCCCCCTCCCCATCCCATCCAGCAGCCTGTGTTCTATAAGGGCGTGGCGGGCTCCCAGGTCACCCTGTCCAGCATGGTGAACCAGTCGCGGGGCATGCTGGAGGAGCAGGCGCGCCACCTGCTGACGGAGCCCGAGAGGCAGACCATGGGCTACTACGTGGAGGAATACCGCGGCGGACACGTGGGCGTGGAGCAGCTGGTCATGGCCCTGTTTGAGCTGCTCAACACGCACGCCAAGGTACGCTACACCGTGTGTGTGAGAGCGATAGAGAGATGGAGAGAGAGAGGTGCGGGACAGATAATGGGGTCTGTTTTTGCACTGGGAGAGAACCTTGTTTGTGTGTGTGTGTGTGTGTGTGTGTGTATGTGTGTGTGTGTGTGTGTGTGGGTGGGTTGCAGGGTCGGTGACGCTCGTGTTGACAGCTTGCCTTTTGTGCTCTCATGCATCAGTCAGGTGGCAGGTTTGGGGAAGCGCTGTTGGATTTATGCCGGGGGGGTGGGGGGTTCTTTTGAGGGGCTTGTCCCCCGTGTATTAGCCGCTTGTCAGCTCTTCAACTCTTCGAGGCACATAGAGCCGTGACTCCTCCAATAAATCCCATTTCTAAATGGATCCACTTCATGGCTGTTATTCATCTCTGTGTCTACGTAGGAACCCTGATGCATGGTTTCCCTATCGGATGCCTCCTAATTTAACCCTCTGTATCACTATGCCCTCTGTCTCTCTCTCTCTCTCTCTCTCCCTCTCTCTCTCTCTCTCTCTCTCTCTCTCTCTCTCTCTCTCTCTCTCAGTTCTCCCTGCTGTCCGAGGTGCGAGGCCTGGTGACCCCCCAGGACCTGGAGCGCTTCGACGGGCTGGTGCTGCGCCGCGAGATCCAGGCCCTGAAGGCCCGGCAGGGGGGTGCGAGCGCCGCCGCTCTCCTGCCGGACTCCGTGTCCATGGTGCTCTACCCGGACACGCTCAGCTCCTCCTCAGCCAGCTACGTGACCAGCACCACCCTCAGCTCCGCGCGGGTAGGCCCTCTGGATCTCTATCTCTTCTACTCTGCCCCCTCTGCCTCTGTCACCTGTCCACACCTTTTCTCTATCTGTCCATCTGTCATCTCTGTTTCTCTTTGTGTGTGTGTGTGTGTGTGTGGTGTGTGTGTGTGTGTGTGTGTGTGTGTGTGTGTGTGTGTGTGTGTGTGTCTGTGAGTGTGAGGAGGAAGTGGCTGTCTGGCTGTCTGTCTCTCTGTGACCTTTCCCTATCTCCTGCTTTCATCCCCTTTCATCCCCTCTCTCCCTTTTCTCTCCCTGTATGAGCGTCTCATGTCATTGTCCGGCTGGACGCCCTTCAGATGTCCCAGCCATTGATGTCTCGGCTGCCGTGCACAGCCTCCCCGCCTGCCCGCGCAGGAGAGGTGGGGCAGCCGTAGCGACCCGGGCCTTTCCCACCTGCAGCCAGCCTGGTGTAGATAAGTGTGGGTCCGATGGCCCTGCTCAGAGTGGGAGACGGAGAGATCCAGCCACGGCTTTGAAAAGCCCCGTGTTTATCTGTCAGCACAGTAGTACAGTTTAACACCCCCCCTTCTCCTCCTCCTCCTCCTCCCCCCCCCTCCTCTTCCCCCTCCTCCTCCTCCTCTCTTCTCCCCTAGGAAAGACTGCTGTGGCTGATAGATATGATGGAGGTAGGAGCTGCTGCCAAAATATGACACATAGCTCGCGGAAAATACGCGCGCACGCACGCACACTCAGAGATAGTTCATCGCCCGTGTGGAGCCTTCTTGTCGTGTGCGTTTGTTTGAAGTGGTTTCTCCCCGTCTTTGAAGGGAACGGGGCACATTCGTTTAGTCCACAGCCTTGTCAGGAAAGCGTAAGCTGACACCTCTGATGGGCGCAGTGTGTCTGCTGGGTGTCCCCGTTTTCCCAGTCATAACCTTGTTGTGACTATTGTTGACTAACTTTGTGTTAATGCATGACCGTGTGAAGTTTTATCTGTGTTTTGTTTGAGAGTTTGTGTATCGCCGGCGGGCGTTGTCAGTGTGGATGCTGAAACAAACGAGCACACTTCCTGTTCTCCCTCACACACACACACACACACACACTCTCACACACTCACGCGCTGGCAAACATTAGCATTCCGCCCGGATCCTGGTCTAATCTGGCCGCGGCGCTCGCCGAGCGTTGTTCCGGGCAGAGTATGGGCTGGTAATTACAGCGGGCAGGCTAAGCTGCAACCCTCCACTGACAGGCCTCCTCCTAAGGCACAGAGGACAACTCTACTGCAGAGAGCACCCGCTGCACACACACACACACTCCTGTACACACACTCCTGTTCACACGCTGCACACACACACACACACACTCCTGTTCACACGCTGCACACACACACACTCCTGTTCACACGCTGCACACACACACTCCTTTTAACACGCGTCACACACACTCCTGTTCACACGCTGCACACACACTCCTGTTCACACGCTGCACACACACTCCTGTTCACACGCTGCACACACACTCCTGTTCACACGGGCACGCGCAAACACATATAACAAACACACACATATGAGCCAAACAGGCAGCACAGACATGAGAGATATTGCCGGCGGGCGTTGTCAGAAACAAACGAGCACATTTCCTGTTCTCCCTCACGCACACACACACACACACACACACAACACAACACACAACAACGCCCCGTACCTCAGTAGCGGCTGTGCTGTGCTGGGCAGGGCTGACGGCAGAGATAAGCAGCGGGCTGGCTGGCTGGCTGGCTGGCTGGCTGGCCGGCTGACCGTAGAGGGAGGGAGGCTGGCTGTCAGAGCGGTGCCTCCGCGTGGCTCGGCCCCGGCCCCTCGACAGGGTCCCTGGGAGCATGGGGGCCCCTCCGCCTCGGCTCTTTGGTCTGGGTGCCAGTTTGTGAGTCACGGGTGAGCGCCGCTGTGGCCTCTGTGTGGAGGAGATTAGCCAGGTGGGGTGGGATGGGGGTGTTTGGAGAGCGTCAGAAACACAGGGTTTATCAACGGGGCCGCAATCACAGCCGTCACCCAGATAAGCGGACACAAAGACACACACAGGCTGATGGGAGTCTGATGGACCTAGACCAGGCAAATAGACGTGTTCACATCGGGTTAGGAACAACTTAGGAAGCGCTTTGTTTTCTTTGTGTCAGTTTCAGTTTGAACATAGTAGCACACACACACACACACACACACACACACACACACACGCGCGCGCACACAGACACACACTCTAATATACGAGCACACTCCCACACGCACAAACACGCGTGCACCCGGAGGCAGAGACACGATCGGCGGCACGCACAGCACAGCCCCGATTC
Source organism: Galaxias olidus (assembly GCA_026901105.3). Classification (NCBI taxonomy): domain Eukaryota; kingdom Metazoa; phylum Chordata; class Actinopteri; order Galaxiiformes; family Galaxiidae; genus Galaxias; species Galaxias olidus. Next base: position 31,074 of record JAPMUY010010043.1, read on the forward strand.
TCCCAGCAGCAACCCTAGCGGCGAGTGAATTGCCTGTGAGTGCTCCCCGCGCCACCACAGGCTAATTATGCTGGATTGATGGTCCCTTTTTGTCTCGCTGCGGGAACAGTTTAACGAGGACTACTGCTGCCTCAAACTCCCCCGGCAGTCGATGACAGATCGTCTCTTCTTCCACGCGGCCCTGGGGCGTGGGCATCTGAGGGTCACGTGGTCTTCTGTGTGCCGTACAGGCAGGATGCTGCTGCCGTGCGGTTTCTCCTCCGCATGCTAAGCCCTTCCCTTTGGTTTGGTGTGGCGTGGGGTTCTAAACTTTGAGCCTCGGAGAGTTGTGCTGTGTGGTTTTCCGCCATTTTCTTTTTTGGGGAGAGACCGAGCGGGGCCGCATGCGGTCTGGCATCGACGTTTTGTTTTGGGATGAAAACTGCTGCAGTTTGTCGTCCACTCACGTACGCTGCTTCTCTCTCTCCCCCTGTCTCGTTTTCTGTTCTTTATCACTCTCTCTTTTTCTCTCCTCCTCCTCCTGCTTTCTATCCTCTCTGCCTGTCTTCCTGTCTGTCAGAACGACAGCGTGGTGGAGAGCAACGGGGAGGATCCTCCGGAGAGTCTGGACTCTCTGCTGCTGCCTGACATCTCTCTGGTGAGCCCCGCTCCATCCAAAGCCCCAGCCCCAACACCCCAGACCCAATATCCCAGCACCAGCCTCAGCCCCCGCTGCCAGCCCCAGCTTCAGCCCCAATGCCCCAGCCCCAGCTCCATCTTCCCTCACCCAGCCCCAGTATCCCACCCCCAGCCTTAGCCCCCGCCCCAATACCCCAGCCCCCACCCAGCCCCAGTATCCCAGCCCCAGCTTCAGCCCCTGCCCCAGCCCCAATACCCCAGCTCACAGATAATAGAGAAAGACAGGGCATGGGAGGGAGGGAGGAAAGGGCCGACAGGAGAGAGAGAGGGGTGGTAAGACGGATGGATGAAGAAGGCTGCGGTGAGTTACCAGCAATGCTGCCTAAACAGAGGCCGAGGTGAACCAGGGCCGCTCCTAATGGATGAGACAGGGAGGGGGGAGGGAATGGAGGAGACAGGGAGGGGGGAGGGAATGGAGGAGCAGAAGGGGAGTTCTGGTGTGGCCTCTCCCTGTCCGTTCTTTGTCCCGCGGAGAAGAGGTTTGGATAACAAAACAGGCTGCGGCACTCCGGACCCCCCTTTCCTGTCCTCTCCTCCAACCCCCCCCTCCCCCTTCTTTGTTCCCTCTTCCCTCCATTCCCTCCCTTCAATCTAGGCAAAGGAGCACCTGAGGTAGAAATTGTCAATGAGCACCCGAGCACACACAAACCTCAGTTTCCAGAGCAACGGGAAATGGGGGGGGGCGGTGAGGAGGAAGGCAAGAGGCGCGAGGGGGAACAGAAGACTTTTGTACCGCCTAATATTGGAGAATCCATTCCTCCTCTTCATAAGTTTGTTAGTTTGTTTTAGTTCTGTGGTTCTCTGTCTGGCGCACCGTCATGACTCACTCCTCAGGTTGGTTAACCACTCACATGCCTGGCTCTCATCCTCATTTCACCGCTGGGTTTTGGCTTGAGCTCTCGCTTTGGCCGGGAGCCGCATCGGCCCGGGGGATCTGGAGCCCGGGACCTGCCGAGATCAGCTGCATGGCAATGGATTCCAAATGGGACTCGGAGTGGCGGGGTCATGTGACACTAACGGCGTTTATACATAGATTTATACTGTAAGAGTGCACAATGTCTAAGAGGAAGTGTGGTGTAAGGTGACAATGACATGGGTTTAGATTATACATATTTTATTATGAGTTTGTGTGTGTGTGTGTGTGTGTGTGTGTGTGTGTGTGTGTGTAACACACATGGCCACAGGCAGGCCATATTCTTTACTACATCTCTGTTCCATTCTAACTGTAGGACGACGTCCCCTATATGATGGAAGCCCCCCCCACTTTCAAACCCCCACCCCCCCCAGGGGGCGTCCAACGACGGCCCACCCGACGAGACCAGGTCACCAAGCGCCCCTCCTCCGAGTCCTCCCACTCCGGCCTCTACTTCACCGCCCCCTCCAAAAACCAAGGACCTCCCCCCACAACTTTCACCCTTACCCCCAAGAGAGACCCCGCCCGGGATGCCTCCCGGAACCATGCGGCCCCCCGCAAGCCCTCCCTGCCCCCTAACGCGGAACCGGTAACCTCCAGCCCGCTCTCCCTGGTCAGCCAGCACCCCATAGGGCCCTTCCCCAGGGTCCAGTCTCCCAACCGGGCCACCAAGCCGGCTGCCCCCTCTCCGTCTCCACCCCCTCCACCCCCGCTCACCGCTCCTCCTCCTCCTCCTCCTCCTCCCCCTCCCCTGCCCTCGAGCCGCAGCGGCAAGGCGTCGCCGTCCTCCTCGCCCGGCGCTAAGCAGCAGTTTGTCATGGTGGAGGTGCACAGGCCCAATGCGGAGCTGGACGTCAACGAGGTGCGGCTGCTGCCCCAGACCAGAGGAGGTAGGTACAGAGGTCACATCCACTCACAGGGATAGAGGTCACATCCACTCACAGGTACAGAGGTCACATCCACTCACAGGGATAGAGGTCACATCCACTTAGTATTAGAGATCACACACATTACATAGTTAGGAGGTGGGTGCGGAGGAGAGGTGTCTCACTAAGTCAACCTGAGGGAATTCTGCACTCTGAGCTGCACTCAAATAGGAATCATCAAGAGATCTTAAGATAATTTCTGTATAAAAAGAAAAACATGTACATTATATGAATTATATTATATGAATATATGTATATTATTGTATTCTGCCTACGTTATCCTTATATAAATTGAATAGTGAGTATATGTCAGCTGTTGTACAGTACCAGTAAAAGGTTTGGAGGCACTTTTAAGTGAATCGGAAGGTCTGTCTAGACTTTTGACTGGTACTGTGTAGTCATGTGTGAGTGTGTGTCCCTAGGGGCCTTAGGGGCCCCCCTGTCCCAGCTGTCAGACAGCGGTCAGACCCTCAGTGAGGACAGTGGGGTGGACATTGCTGAGTCAGGCCGCCTCAGCAAGGAGAGCAGCCCCTGTCCCGCCCGCACACGCCCCCCCAGAGAGGCCCCGGGGGCCACAGGGGAGCCCCCCGCCAAACCGGTAAGGGGCCTGAGGGCTCACCCAGAGGGATGGATGGATGGATGGATGGATGGATGGATGAGCGAATTAACAAAACTAATGAATGAATGAATTAATGGATGAATGCATGAATATATTCACTAATGAATGTATTCACTAATGAATAAATGAATTAATGGATGGATGAATAGGATATAGAATGTATTGATGGATGACCGACAGAAAGGACACATTTAGTGAATGTAGTTTAGTCGGTGGACTGAGAGAGAAACTGTGACTGACAGGTGTTGTGAATGGAGCACACTGACCCCGTGTGTGTGTGTGTGTATGTGTGTGTGTGTACGTGCATGTGTGATGACAGAGAACGATAAGCGCAGACCTGCTTTGTGAATAACCCCCCCCCCCCCTCCTACCTTGCAGCTCCGACCTCAATGCTAACTGTGCTCTGTCTGTTTCTCTCTTTGTGCTCACGCAGTGGTTCTTTTCCTGTCGCCTGTCAATCACTTTCTTTACCCCCCACCCCTCCCCCACATGATTCCTCACCCCCCGTCAGTCACGCCCCTCATCTCATTCCTCACTCCGATGTAGCGTAGACCTGTCGCTTCTGTTCCCTCCCAAAGCTCCGCCATTGATGGGTGTGCCTTAGGGTTGCCTAGGATTAAATCAGGGAGAGACCACATGGGTGGCCAAGTGGGGTTGTTGACGAAACGGTTGCGTTTGAAACTGATGCCGACACACGTTGAAATAAGCCAGTGCTCAAACTAAACGCTATTGACATGCATTGTTCTCCTAATAAACTAAACCTTATTGACATGCATTGTTCTCCTAAGAAACTAATCGTTATTGACATGCATTGTTCTCCTAATAAACTAAACGTTATTGATGTACCTGTTCTCCTCTCCTGCCACAGCCCGGGCTCCTGGAGCCCACTTCCATGCTGGTGAAGGTGGCCAAGAGCGCCAGCACGCTGGGCATCGCCATCGAGGGCGGCGCCAACACCCGCCAGCCCCTGCCACGCATCGTCACCATACAGGTGGGTATCGTAGCACCAGGTAGCCCCCCTCCTCCCCCCTCCTGCCCTCCCCTCCAGGGCATTGGATGTGATGGGTTTGGGGGCGAGCTTCCACTGAGGAGATCAGCCGCTGTTCCCCCTCCGGGGGCCTGGGGGCTCTTACAGAGACGATTACTCCCTTCAACCTGCTCCATCAATAGAATCCTCTCCTCGAAGAGCCGGGCTGGGACAATGCACGGCGGTCAGACACTTCGTCTGAGGCTGTTTCATTTTAGGGGCTGATGGTTATCGACGCGCTGCGCCACGGAGAGAGCTGAAGTAGCACTGAAGGAAAACGGTTGAGGGCACAGGTTTACGGCGGCGTCACGGAGCCTTTACTGGGAGGTCGTTTACGCGTTGCCTCGGCTCCTCACGTGCTTTTTCAATCTGGTCCAAGATGGCCCCTTCCCCGTCGTGCCCTGGAGCAAGATGTGTGTCCCCACCGCTCCAATGACCTGTCAGGTGAACGAGTCTGAGAGGGGGGAAGGGAGAGGGAGAAGGAGAGGGAGAGGGAGAGGGAGAGGGAGAGGGAGAGAGAGAGAGAGAGAGAGAGAGAGAGAGAGAGAGAGAGAGAGAGAGAGAGAGAGAGAGAGAGAGAGAGAGAGAGAGAGAGAGAGAGAGAGAGAGAGAGAGAGAGAGTGAGAGTGAGTCTGCACCTCCCCCCACCTCCGCCTCACACCCCCAGGGCGCCCCCATCGTGCTTTGGTTAAGGGTTAATGAAATATAGAATGGGCTGCTGATTGCGGTTGCCAGGAAATCAGTGCATTCAAAATCAAGAGAGAGAGAGAGAGAGAGAGAGAGAGAGAGAGAGAGAGAGAGAGAGAGAGAGAGAGAGAGAGAGAGAGAGAGAGAGAGAGAGAGAGAGAGAGAGAGAGAGAGAGAGAGAGAGAGAGAGAGAGAGAGAGAGAGAGAGAGAGAGAGAGAGAGAGAGAGAGAGAGAGAGAGAGAGAGAGAGAGAGAGAGAGAGAGAGAGAGAGAATAGAAACGCAGGTTTGGTTGTTAAGGACTGTGTGCATTGACGTAGGGGCAGCAGAGGGTAGGAGAAGGAGAGCGAGGGAAGGGGGAGCAGGGTGAAGAGTAAAAGCCATCAGACAGGGGGTTTCCATTCCCCTCTGCTCCTCTTCTCAGTGCTGCTAATGGAGGGTGCACAGACAGACAGGAGGTTTCCATTCCCCTCTGCTCCTCTTCTCAGTGCTGCTAATGGAGGGTGCACAGACAGACAGGAGGCGCGGAGGAAAACCAGCCCGTACACCTTTGTCTGGCTCGGGCTCCTCCTCTCGTGTGTCTGTGTGCGGCGGGCGAGGAGGCGCCGTCTCCAAGGGAGCCGTGGAGGGCATGCTAGCGTGGCTGATGTTTATTTATATGGGAGAGCTCAGCGGTTGGCTAAGTCCCAATCAGCCTATCCGTCGAAGCGGACCGGGCCTCATCAGCGTCCTAATTGGCTGAGGGGTCAGGCTCTGTCGACCTCCCGGCATTATCATCAGGCCCCATGTCATCAGGCACGAGATGGTCAGTGAGGCACACACTCCGTCCATCACGTCACCTCGGCAGGGCTAGGTTTACACTCTAAACAATAGGCCCTGCTTTAGATATTAATCCAAGATGTTATTGTGTTAGCAGCCAAGTAAAAATGAAAAATATTTAACTTTTTTATGATTTTTTTCTTTACAACGTTAGATCACCCTGTTCCTAATTGAAGCAATGTTTCTTTTGCCACGAGTTATGACAGAACACCCCCGATGTACCACGATATAGTTGATGACATGCCCAGCCTTTCATAACGTGGCCCCAGGTTACAGAGGGGTAGAGTCGGCGACCAGGAAGTTGCTCTAACAGGCGGGGGGCAGATTCCCTCTCCAGTGGGAAAGCAGTGGCACAGATAGACCTGGCCTGTGTCACTCATGGTTATTAGGACCCTGAGCTAAGCACATAATCCCTGCCTCTGTGCCTTCCCTTGCCAATCGTGTGTGTGTGTGTGTGTGTGTGTGTGTGTGTGTGTGTGTGTGTGTGTGTGTGTGTGTGTGTGTGTGTGTGTGTGTGTGTGTGTGTGTGTGTGTGTGTGTGTGTGTGTGTGTGTGTGTGTGCCCTGCTCTTTTCAATTCCTTTCAAAGGCATCTATCTCAGTATGGTAAATAATATCCAGGCCCATCTTGCGGCTTTCCGCCCAGCTCTCAGTGTAAACATCCCCAGAGTGCCGGGGCCAGTCGGAGGGATAGCATGCTACTATCTTGGATTACCCACAGCAAAGATATCTGTGGCGCCAACAGGACTTGTGCCCCCCCTCCCCCCTCCCCAGGTCATCTCAATCAGACCCAGTGTGTTTGCCACAGCTCAGTGGCCCCCAGTATGAGGCTGGGCTGCCTGGCTGCCTCCATCACTCTATCAGCCCCTATCTCCTCTCCTGGAGCACCGGGGCCCCGCTCGCTCCCTGCCACTCCAGTGGCGCGCGGCAAACGGAGTTCAGGTCCGTAAATAACAGAAGTGATCATGCACTCCTGGATGACCTTTTAAACCCTCACTAACCAAGGGTAATGAGACTGGGGGAGGCGGGGGAGGGCGAGCCAGGGAGGCAGGCAGGCAGGCAGGAAGGGAGGGAGGGAAGGAGGGAGGGAGGGAGGGAGGGAGGGAGGGAGGGAGGGAGGGAGGGAGGGAGTTTTTGTGGCTGTGCTTGGTTGACATTTGTTTTTGAGGTCCGGGTGGAGCGTGGAATACTTGGTAATGCTCTGGCAGGCCCCTGCTCTCCGTCGCTCCGTCTTTAACCCCTTCTCTCCCCACGCTGTGCTTCTCTTCTCCCTCAGAGGGGGGGCTCGGCCCACAACTGCGGCCAGCTGAAGGTGGGCCAGGTGATCCTGGAGGTGAACGGGGTCTCCCTCCGAGGCAGGGAGCACAGGGACGCCGCACGCATCATCGCCGAGGCCTTCAAGACCAAAGACAGGGACCACGTGGACTTCCTGGTCACTGAGTTCAACGTGGCGCTATAACTCAGCGACGAGAGAGAGAGAGGTAGAGAGAGAGGTAGAGAGAGAGAGAGAGAGAGACTATGGGAAAAGGAGGGCCAAGGCCGGAAGGAGAGGACGCTTCGTCGGCTGGCCAAGCCGAAGACCAATAGTATATCGTTACTGCTACTTTGTCTCTTGGAACCGCATAACCCTCTCATTCTGTCCCATCCCGTCCTACATAGAAAGGTCTTACTCCGGAGGGGAAACAGTGGAGGCCTACCCGTGGAATTCCATCTATCCGATTCATTGCTGGGACCTTGGGTTTTTAGGACGTGCTCCTTTCCCAGACAGCTTTCAGGGAGGTGTTGTTTTTCTCTCGGAGTTGATTTGTTGTCAGGGACAGCCGGACACTTAAGGACTTACAGAGCTCTGCCTCTTAGGAAAACACTGTTTTACAATCACATCTTCTTTTTTTGTATATGTGCAAATAAACAAATGTAGATATTACCATATACTAAATACGTAAAGATACACAGATATTCTATTAATTATGAACCCTATTATCTCCTGAGAGTACGAATTATACTTCAAAGATGTGCTGTTGTAAAGAGATTAAATACTACCTTGAATTGTTGCTTAGCTTTACCGCAAACAATTTCTTCAGTGAAGAGTAATGGTAACAGTTCTGTTTCAGTTCTGGTTTTTAAATTCTGTTTTTAATTTCCAAGCGTGATTCAGCTGTGTTGGTTTTGTTTGTCCACAGAGGCTTGCCGTAGCATGCGTCACACAATAATTGAACTCTGAGAGCCGGTAATGAGGCACTTTAGGGAACGGCTGAAGCTCTCTGAAACACTCCCAGTGCAGGCACACACAACAACACACACCGCTACATAGACACGTATGGCTACTCACCACAACGGGAACCATGTAGCAGGACTGGTGGAGGAAAAAAACTGTAATTTGCTTGCAGAGGCACTTTAACCAAGTGTGGAGCAGAAATCAGGAAGGAGGCTGGAACAAGTGGGCAGTGAAGAGAGACAGGCAGAGAGAGAAGGAGACAGACAGACAGGCAGGCAGGCAGACGGGAGACGGGAAAAAAGAATAGAGACGTACGGACAGACAGACAGACATAGGAGATAGAAGGGGGGGACCATTCAGACACAGGCAGGAGTTCAACAGGGTTGTGTAACACATGACAGGTGCAATGGGGGCTGACGTGGATGGTTGCCTAGTGAGAGGGAGATGGACAGGTTTGGAGAGACACATCCAGCGCTTTCACGGGATATTTAGGGACGAGGAGGAGAAACGGTGCACTTTGTTTTCAGTGTGTGTTAGGATCAAGACTGACAGAGAAAGAAATGGAAAGAGGAGCCCAAAAGAGTTATGGCGAACACGAAGAACCAGTTTTCCAGAGAGAGAGAGAGAGAGAGAGAGAGAGAGAGAGAGAGAGAGAGAGAGAGAGAGAGAGAGAGAGAGAGAGAGAGAGAGAGAGAGAGAGAGAGAGAGAGAGAGAGAGAGAGAGAGAGAGAGAGAGAGAGAGAGAGAGAGAGATAGAGACACACAGTGATAAATGAAACGTCAGTCACACAAACGCAAAGAGTGCAAGAGTGGGAATGTGTTTCAGCGTGTGTTTCTGCGTGCATGTGTGTGTTTTTTTTCTGTGTGCACGCTGAATTTGCATCAGGAACACAGTGTTGAGGGGGTGAGTCTGGCTTCTGAAGAGTCAGCCATGGACTGATAACCATCTCTCACGCCATCCAGGGACTCTGTGGAAATAGATAAAGATTACACTTAGCGCACCACACACATTCTGTACCACATTTACCACACAATTTTCTAAAAGCCCTTGGTCTTTAGATATATGTGCGCAACACATTGGAGACTATCGTAAACTGACCAGATGAAGAAAATAACGAGAGTCAACGCTGGGACTGGCACACATTATGGAACAGACATAGTGTCTGCCTGGCACTCGCGTAAATGTCATCTTCAACAACATAAGCAGCTAATAGTCAGCGATGACATCACGTGCGTTTGATGTCTTATGAACAGCCGAACGTTCTGGTTTAAGACCAATGGACCAGATGCAGGACTGGGAGCTGGGCAACGGCTGACATCGTCCACAGCGACGCAGTGCTTCATTATGGAACAGACATAGTGTCTGCCTGGCACTCGCGTAAATGTCATCTTCAACAACATAAGCAGCTAATAGTCAGCGATGACATCACGTGCGTTTGATGTCTTATGAACAGCCGAATGTTCTGGTTTAAGACCAATGGACCAGATGCAGGACTGGGAGCCGGGCAACGGCTGAAACCGTCCACAGCGACGCAGTGCTTCATTGACAATTGGGCAAACCTGCTATGTGTACACTCGTGAAAACCATCACAAGAAGCACTTTCTCTGCCAATACCAGCCACTTAAAATTCTGTGTGTGTTTGTGTGTGAGTGCGCACGTGTGTAGGTGTGTGTGTCCTTCAGACACGTTCCCCATTTCACAATGCTATCTCCGAGGAACCACGGTTCCTCGGAGATAAAGGCTTTGTTCCCTGAGCCGTAACTTTACTCACCGATGATGACACGGACAGAGAGCGTGTGTGTGTGTGTGTGTGTGTGTGTGTGTGTGTGTGTGTGTGTGTGTGTTTGTGTGTGCGTTTGTACATGTATCTGACGTCTTTTCGGTGTTGTGTCTTGCTGGAGTTGCAGCAGAGAATACTGAGCAGAGAATCTGACTGTGAGACTGACCTCCCAATGCAGTTAGATTGCAGGGCCAGACATACACAAACGCACACACACACAGACACGTTTTGTAGCTTAGATACACAACATAGCCTGTAAACATTCATGGTCAAAATAATGCACTTTTTATACGCATTGGCTTCATTGGCTCATGTATACAATACAATTCACATCTGACTTATTATAAATAGTGCTTGAAAACGTTACTAAGCCATGTGTTTAGCCCTTGTGTGTGGTCTTGTCATAATTATTCGATCTCTTGATGACTTGACCCTATGATGCCTTTTATTTTACCGGCCCTCTCAGACGCTTCTATTGTGCGGACCATTTAAAAAGGAACCAACGACAGCACTGATGTTGCCATGAATGACCGTGGATCAGGGACAAACGTCAAACACAGTCTTCGACTAGATATTGGTTCTCCATGAAGAAGGGATGACAGAGGGGCTGAGTGTGATCCAATGACAGCATCGTTAATCACACAACAAGACCAATAGGCTCTGGCAATGACATAGACATGCCCTGCATGGGGTTTAAGTCCTCGACCCCAACCTAAAGGTGGAAATGGTCATTTTCTTCCCGTAACGTTGAATACTTTTACCCCGAGCTACCTGTTGGAACCCAATGGATAATCATAAATGTTTATTTATATTTCACTGAGTGTGCCTCCCACATATAGCTGCATAAGTTGATATTAGCTGCCCAAGTTGATATTTAACGTTATCGTTCTTTTCTACCCTGCAGCGTTCTTGAACTGTCCCTTTTTTTGCCTGTTTGCCTGTCAGTCCGTCCTATTTGCCTGCCTCCTGTACAGTTTATTGAGAAGTGTTGTACACAGCCATGCTATTTATACAGAAAGTGTGTTTAATTTTCCAATAAAGGTAACTGCACAAGATTTGTCAAGCTATCCAGACCTTTATTGTCACTGCAAGCCTACACTCTAATTTATATTCAAAATTTCTCTAAATATATTAAAGGAAACTATTGTAGAGAGCTAATTTACTGATTAACCGATTAAGTAACCTCACATAATCTCCCAACACAAAGTACATTAACTCTGATGCTAATGCACTGAGATTGTCTGGGGAACTGCAGAAAATGATCTGTCTACAAGATGAACTCCAGAAAAATACATGTAGAAGATGTAGCTATTTTCTATTAGAGACAAAAATGTGTATACAGATATATTTACAATATATTTTATTATGAAACAAAAACAATTCATAAAATGTTATTCTTTCAATAATTTTTTTACTAATTTTAACATTTAATGTGTCCCCTCAGTCAATACAAAATAGTATGGCCTTCAAATGTAGATACATCTGTGTTTGATATGCTTTCCATTACCTAATGTTCTCACAGTTGTATGAAACTAAGTTGATTAAAGTAGTTTGTATGTTAAGCATAATGCTATTCTGATTCAATTGAAGTAGAGTAACCACGTCTATTGTGGAAAATAGGGCTGCACTGCCCTCGTGAGTATGATGTCTGCCATAGCACCAGATATGTTTGTAACAAGATTAGTTCGCTTCCTAGTTTATGCTTTAAACTAATTTCATACATAGGCCTGCATGTCATATATTATCTTTTTAAATTCGCAGATATTATTTTCTGTCGGCTACTGTGTGTCCATGCCGGTTGGAGAAGTCAGCCATTACCGAAGTGTCACTCGAAGCCAAGTCCAGCCCCAGAGCGTTCAACTGGACCAATGGGTTCCCGCCGGCAGCGTCACGCACTGTTTTGTTTTCAGATAACTTTTCCGCTAGGAAAATCAGTGCCAAACTGCGCTTGAGGGGAGCAGCAATTTATTAACAATGCATGGGGAAACCAAATCTATCTGCAATTGCCACTGAAAGTGCAAAGATTCAGTGCGGTATTTTGGCGATATAATTAGCATTTTGTTTAATGTAACCTGACCAGATGTTCAGTCTACTACACATCAATAAGTGATAGGCATGATCGTTACCCACGCCAGTATCCTGCTTTTGGCATTCTATGAGTACACATCATTCAACTCGTGAAATAAATGGGTAATTAAATATACAATGCTAACTATATAGCACTGAAGTTGTGATTTGCATTTATGAATCATGGTTAGTCGCTTGGAGACACTGGGAGGGACTTATTTTAGTTTGTGTGCGGTCAAGGCAACCAACACTGATGCTTTCAGGTCCACGGATGCAATATTTGGACTATAGTCTAAATGACGGATTAGTGGGATTATTGCTTCCTTTACCCTGCACAATGTGAGTAAAATTTAAAGTTTTAGGAGTTATCTTATTGTCACGACCTCACTAAAGTAACTCCGATCAACGTTCTTTGGTGTGTTGTGTGCATTATCTGCCGTTCTTCAACTCACCAAGCCACTTGAAAAGCAAGAAAAGCTTGTTGTCTTGCAACTGTTGAGCAACACATTGTACATTGGCTTTACCACACAATCTTTCTCTGTTGTCAAGAAATCTGCCGAATTGTAGTGCTATACAACCTTCCTTTATTTAACAGATTGTGTTCAAGGGTAGCCCAAAGTATGTCTGTCCTCATCTCTCGCCTTGTCTTTTAATAGGATTAGCCTGCATTGCCTAGTTAGGAGGTCATCTCAATCAGCCTTCCCTTCAGCCATCAGTATTCCATTGGACTACGTCATTCTCTCACAACACAGACTAGGCTAGTCTGCATTTTTATGACCGTTTTGTTTTGTAAGGACAGTGACAGAATAAGGTGTGGACCTTGCTTTGCCTCTCTCTCTCTATCTATCTATCTTTCAGCTATCTTGTCATTCCAGACACAGTGAGCTCCCCTACAGAACAGATAGAGGGTTAGCCCTGCTGTCAGTAGGATCGTGTGAAGACCTAGCGTTAGCCTACTGTCACTGGTCAATGGGGCTGTATGGGGGTGTGTTGTCTGTGAGCAGCACATGGAGGGTGTAGGTTGGTCTTAATACCATTCTCCCCCTGGGTGACCACTGAGACTTAACCTCAGAGAAGCCTTAGCGCTGCATGCAGGTGAGAGTGTCCTGTCTACTAACTTTATGTGTCACACGATAGCAGATGGTTTGTTTAGTCACTATTAGAGGTTGAACAACAGGAATAATCAAGTTTGACTCAGTGGAGTATTTTCAAATCAATAAGGCCTTTTAGTGTCTGTTTCTGACTACGTGGAGATGCTAGCAGAAGGTAAGCTATATTGCTGTACCTTCGCTGAATGATGGGTTTGTGTTTCTAAGGGAAACGTAGTCAGCTGGCTGGTGTTGTCTCCCACAGATCTCTTTGAGATGCGCGGTGCATCAGCCGGCTCTTCTCTTCCGTAGAGACCCTCCCTACATTAGCGTATGAAAGAAGTTCAGAGAGAGACTGTGTGCTTGTGGATCGTACCACGCTTGTAAGTGTGGGTGTTTAACAGACAGAGAGAGAGGGTGCTGGAAAGAGGGATAGAGTATGGAGATGTGTGTGTGTGTGTGTGTCCCAGATTAGATGCAGCCCTCCTTTTATAATCTGCTTCTGGTAATCCCTGGGACGTCAAAGAACGGAGATGCACAGTCAGCAGCAGCTGCGTTTGCCTAGGACCAGGCCGTCACGTACTAAGTAGGCCTATTGTATTTCCTCATGTCTAGGCCTGCCTGCCCTGGAACAGCAGCTTCAGAAGGGCGGCCGCCTTGTGGGCCTCCAGGTTGGGATTTGTGTTGGGCTGTTGCTATAGCGATCGTAGCTGCTGCAATAGAGGTCTATAGGAAGTAGCCGAGAAGACAACCCACATTTACAAGTCTATTGTTGAAAGGCCCACGTCTGTGTTGTACTGTACTAGGCCTCCTTGTGTTCCCAAGTTACATTGCAAAGAAAATCTTCTCTCTGATGAAAGTCGTTAATCGAGCAGAGTGCTTCTCCGGCAATTGATAACGCCTCCATTCTCCTCCGCTTGTTATGAAATCATAAACCTCATTTATGAGAGATTTAGCGTGTGTGTACACAGAGACACATGGTTGAACTGCCTGATGATTTATGTTGATGTGTTTGGTTGTGTTTACAGTGCGGAGCAGCTGGGGGAGGGGGGCGGGCGGGCGGTCTGTTCATTTCCCTGGCCTTTAATCACTGCATATTAACCATGGATAGCTCTTGTCAGCAACAAATGTGCGACTGCCTAAAAGTGCCTTTAGTTTTACTGCGGTAGTCCCATCTGTCTTGGGATAAGGAACAGTCATGTGTGTTGATGTGTTTCAGCAGTAGCTTCTTCTCAGATGTTGGTGTGTGTAAGAGGAAATAAATGTTTGATCTGTTTGTTTTTTGCAGCAGACACACTAAGGCGTAACATTGAACAGTTTGAACAAGAACTTTATGTTTATAATGGACTAGTCCTACTCGCTGTAATGCTTTTCAGGACAAGGTGGGCTGCTTAAGAGGTGACAATAACAGTGGCCTACGTTTCAACTTGATGTCTGAGTGACAGGCCCGGCAGCCAATAGCTACTGAGCTATGACTTTGGAGGTGGACTTCAGCACACCTCTGAATCATCCATTAAAGATGATTGGAGTTCCCGTACCTGGCTTGACTAGGCAGTACCAAAGACTTAAGTAGGAGGAAAGAGAGAGAGCGGGAGAAAGAGAGAGAGAAACTATGGCGGTCAATGGGTGCAACACCACAGCAGGCGTGGTCTTCTGGACTCCCGCTCCAAATCACCTCTCCCCCACCAGCTCTGTGGCTTCGGAGTGGGAGGACGAGGAGGAGGAAGAGGACGACTTCCACAGCTACATGGATGGGAATGGGATCATTGGACTAGAGGAAGCCTTGGATGGAGCTGGTCTGAGGGAAGAGGACGATGGAGATGAGGATGCTGGAGGAGAGGGAGATCCACCCTGGTGTGCCGGTGCTCTGGACCCAAACGAGGACTCCCTCGGCAGGGAAGGGGAGGTGAGCCTGGGCCCAGAGCGAGGGGAAGCCCTGGAGGATCTGCTGGACTCTGAGCCCCTGTCCCTGACAGAACCTATTGGGGACGACACACACACCCAGTCCTTCTGTAAGCATAACATAGGAACATTATCATTCACACTTGTAATGTGGCAAGGCTCAGTTAGAGCAAAAAGGATTGTAAACCATTTTGTATTCATTATCTTCTCATTCTTATTTTCTATTGTTTGGTACTCTCCCCTTGTTCTGCTCTCCTGTCTTCGTGTCTCCATTAGATGACCAGGAGAGCGTGGAGGTGTGGACCGAGGAAGAGGAGGAGATGAGGTCACAGGAGGCGGAAGAGGAGCGAGAGGAGGAGACGCAGACATGGCGGATGCTCAGACAGAGCACGGAGCGCATCCCCGAGAGAGACCGGCAGCTGGACATGACGGAGGACGAGAAGGAGCGGGAGGCGGAGAGCGAGGGGAGCCTGGGCCGACCGGAGCGCAGCTGGACTGAGGAGGGCAGCGAACGGGAGGAGGGCGGCGGCAGGAACCCCCGCTCCAGACGCCGTTACGGGGACGACCCGCTTCCCGAGTCTGGGGAACGCCGGAAGGAAGACCGTGGGGACGGGACGGGACGGGGTCAGGTCGGGAGAGTGTCTGGAAGTCCTTCTCCTTCCTCCGGGCGTCTCTCCTCGGCCCCTGTGTCTCCCTCTCCCTTCCAAGCCTCCGTGTTCCCCCACCTCCGACACTTCTCCTCCGAGGAGCTGGCCGACGCTCCGGGGATCGAAGCCGAGACGTTCCCGGACGGCGTCTTCACCGAGAGCCTCCAGGAGTCCCGCGGCAGTGGGCCAGGCCGTTCCTCCAAGCCCTGCTGGAAGCCCAGGTCGGAGGGGGACAGCCTAAGATCTACGCCCGCTCCAGCACCAGGAGGGAAGGTGTCGGCTCGTCTTAACGGGGCGGGAGATGGACCAGCAGAGGGGATGGACTCTGTCCGTCTGGGGACACAACCCTCTCCTGCACCTAGGAAGAGCAGGCCACGTTCCCCAGAGACAGGCCCCCCACTCAAAGCCCTGCCTCCCTCCCCGGAGCCTGTACCCCAGGACCGAGGCCCCAGGATCCCCAGGGAGAGGCCCTTACAACCCCAGCCCAGGGGCCAGGGGACAGAGATGGACGAGGACAGGTAAGGGGGTAGGAGGTTCTAAAGATGACTGCTTGATGATTGCCTTGTTGCTTATCTAGGAAGTCTATTTGATATGTTTCGTGTTTAAGATGGTTTGGTCTGTGTGGACTGATCCTCCTTGGGGTTCCCTTTACAGGAGAGGCCCTTTGACCTACCGCACCCCGGACTTCTCCCGGGTGGAGCCCAGGGTGCGCTTCCCCAAGAGCGGCTACACGCCCCCCAAGAGCCGGGGCTCCCCCAAGAAGGGGCCCTTCTCCGTGGAGCCCCCGCTGGTGTACAAGTCCCCGGCGGACATCGTGACGGAGGTCCTTCTGAGCGGCACCGATGGCCCCTCCAGCCCGCCTCAGCCCGGGGCCAACGTCTCCACGGTGCCCGAGGAGTTCAGGTGTCCTCGGCAGGCCACCACGCTGGTCCACCAGCTGCAGGTACTATGGGGACACACCGGGGGACGTTTCTCTCAGGCACACAGTGGTCGCATTTATTTAACACGTGCCAACTGATATCTGTCCAACAGGGACATTTAAATTCTCTCATTCCCGGGTTTGTTTGGAGACTAGTTGTTGCTATTTTGAGAACTTTTCAGCCTCTTTCTTTCTCACCCCTCTCTCTGTCTCTGTCTCTCTCTTTCAACCTCCACCCCCTTTCGTCCTCTCTTTCCCTGCATCTCCCTCCCTCTCTCCCTGTCTCCCTCTGCAGGAGGACTACAACAGGCTGCTGACTAAGTATGCCGAGGCAGAGAACACCATTGATCGGATGCGTCTGGAGGCCAAGGTAGTTCAGCGTCCGCGTGCTGTGCACTCCACATCGCACGCTCTGTTTGTTTGGCTATTACACCTGGACTGTGGCTCTCCCTGAACTCATTCAATCCCAGATAGCAGGCCACTCAATAGGCAGTCTAAGCATTACATTACATTCATTTAGCAGACGCTTTTATCCAAAGCGACTTACAAAAAACTAGTGCCTACAAAAAGAGGAGGTAAAAAACTCAGGTAGATAAAATAAGTGCATCGCTGACCTAATCACCTAGATAAGAGCTAAGGAAGTGCTATATTAAAACATCAGGATACCAACAGAACCACAAGAAGCCCTCCAAAATGAAACCGTGAAAATCCCAACGTGACGTTCAGCTAGAAGGTCTCCGGTGTGCTATCAGCCTGTCTCCTCTTTCATGAGGGGATCAGACGGGTTCTGTTTTTAGCGGCCTCGCTGCTCTGCATGTGAATGCAGCCTGCATGAAAGAGCCAACACAAAGGTGAGCGCAGAGGAGGAGGAGGAGGAGGCAGCATCATCAATGTGGGCTATAGCAGGGCAGACACGCTGCCTACTCCAAACCAGGCAAAGAGGCTTCTCTGAGAGTGTGCGTGTGCGTGTGCGTGTGCGTGTGCGTGAGGTTGTGAGTTTGTGAGTTCGGGTGTGTGGCATTGAACACTGAACAGGCTCAGGCAATAAGAACTCCAAATAGACTGAAAGTTTGCAGTTTGGTGCCCATAAAGTCTAGATTCCCTATCCGTCATGTTAAGGGGACGGCTGTCACTTGGCACTCACACACCGTGGAGCATAATTCAGCGGAGGGTTACCTAAAATGGCGCCACAAGGTGGTCTTTAACCAGATGGAAATGAACTCGCAGATGACTCGCCGTCACAGACGACGTGATTGACGGCCAACTCCTACGGCTCTCTGAGTTTTAGTGCTCGAAGCAGCGCCTTAGACGGAGTCTGCTCTCCCCCTCCTCCTCCTCCTCCTCCTCCTCCTCCAGTTTAGGCTCACCCTACCCCACCATTAGGGCCAATTAAAATCAGCTTACTCTGCCCCCCTCCTGTCCTCCTCTCGCCCACACCACAACACGGCCATCTGTCTTTCCTTCTCCTCATCCTCGTCCTCCTCTTCCTCCTCTTCCCCTGTTTGGAGACACAATGGTGCAGAGGGGCACTGGGTGAGCTCTTCTTTGATCCTGTCTTCTTCCACATAAACTAGATGAATGTGGGGAGGTGGTCTTGATTAGACTCTGTCATTAAGAGGGTTCAGGTTGATGGGAGCACGAAGGGGATTATATGGCGAGGGATTCGAGCAGTTGGACTCCAGTGTTTGATTGCTGGTAAGGGGGGGGGGGGATGCTGGGGAGTCACCTAAGAAACACACAGAGCTCAGACATAGTCTAGTTGGATTCAATGTCTAAAGGGCTTATCAGGGACGGGTGTTCCTTTAAATCCCCTTCAGAATTTGTGTGTGTTTGTTTATGTGATCCTGTGTGTGTGTTTCTCACTTGGCACCATGTGTGTTTAACTTCCTTATCAAAGCATCCAGATCACTAAGAAAATGCTGGTTTTCCCCTCCCCTAAAAGGTGCTTTATGAACCCCTGTTGTCTTGCTGCAGCCTGACTCCCCCCGCCCTGTGCCTGGTGTGACCCTATGTAGTAAACCAAGTGCCCTGTGAATGTGGCGGGGCTGCAGGGGGAGTGGACGTGTCAGGTCCAATCTCAGCTTTTCTGACCCTGGCTGGCTGGCTGGCAGTAAGGGGGAACAAGACGCCTTGGGCAGTGGGACGTGAAAGGCTGTGAGGTGGCTCCAACAACCTGGAGGGAAGAGGGACGCTTTAGGCTGTTTGGTCAAAGCTAAAAATAGAAAGAATCGAATCCAAATGTTTTTTACCTTACCCAGCTCTGGGAACAGATACGTACTGAGGGGTTCAGGTGTCCTTACTGTGGTTCTACAGAGTCCCCATACTATGTGTGTTCTTCTCTGTGATGACGCCCCCCCTCTCCAGGTGAACCTCTACTCTGACCCGCCCAAGCCCGGCCACGCTATCCAATCAGGAATGTTCCACGGGGGTTTAAAGGTCATGACCCTGAGCTTTCCCCAGGCTCAGAGGGCAGAGCTCCACTCTGGCGACGTTCACCTCACTGGACAAGGGGCCCACCAAGGTACCGCTTTTTCTGCTCCGTTACACACTCGTTCTGCAACAGGTCTGCTCCTCTGCTGAGACCACTGTGTGTGTGTGTGTGTGTGTGTGTGTGTGTGTGTGTGTGTGTGTATGTGTTGCGGCCGCAGTGTTTCCTTCTCGTCCCTCCTCTGCGGCGTCCTCACAGAGCTCGGCCTCTCACGTTGGGCGGCGGCTGACCAGGGCTCTCTCCCAGCAGGCTGAGCGGTTCCTCCAGCAGGTAACCTCTACGTTCAACACCGCTCTGGTGGAAGGTGATGTGAGGGTGTTTGGGCTGTAAGGTAAAGAATTGCAACTGGGGTCTAAAATGTACTCTGTGGTTTCTCTTTCGTCAAGGTGCTGACCTTTAGCGAGCTGCTGAGAAGTGGCCGTCTTAAACCGTTTGATCAGATGCAGGTACTAACACTCACTGTAGCTGAGAATCCAACGATACTTTAGAAGAGACCCCCACTCCCTCCCCACATGACCTCACCATGGAGCCTGAAGTTATGCACCGTGCATACTATAGTGCACTATACTGGCCCCAGTCACACACACACACACACACACACACACATACACAGACATAGTGACCATGTTGATGTGGTTCTGCAGGGTCTGTCCCAGCTGGCCCAGGGGCTGGACTCCCTGGAGAGAGGCTACCTGTCGGCCCGGGACCAGCACAGGCTGCTGCTGCAGAGGGGGTTGGAGACGGGGCCCTTTGACCCGGACAGGTCAGTCCAGACTGGAAAACGACGCTCCTAAGACAAAGACTAAAGTGCATAAAATGTATGCTCAAATTGGCTATATTCAGTGCATCAGTACAGTACAACAGAGGTGTTAATCTATCTGTGTGTGTGTGTGTGTGTGTGTGTGTGCGTGTGCGTGTGTGTGCGTGTGTGCGTGTGCGTGTGCGTGTGCGTGTGCATGCGTGGCCGTGGGCCTGCATCAGGGAGTTGGAGGGGCGTATCTTCCAGTGTGGGATGCAGATGGAGGACCTAAAGGAGCAGGCGGAGCAGACGGAGCAGCACCGGCCGGCCTCAGAGGCCCCTCCCTCTCCCCCTCCTCAGCCAACCCCTCTGGCCACGCCCACCGGGGGCAGAGAAGCCCTGCCTTGCCCTGAGGTAAAATGACGGAGCTCTTTAGCTCCACGCTATTTGGCAATATACGCATCACCCATTACAGACATCTCTATGCTTGCATTTGTAATGAGAACCAAAATTTGTAAGTCCTTTGAGAATAATGAATATTAGCATATAAAATATTCCATTGTGAAGCTTTTTCTTTGGTGCTAGTCCTTTGACCTGACTTTGACGTTGAAAATCCCAGAGGTGGGAGCTCATGGCTGGTTGCCCCTGTGTTCCAGAGCCCAGTGGTACCTGTGGCAGGGCAGCCTCACAGGGCGGTGGGGGCAGAGGTGAGCTCCGCCAGTGAAGAGGAGGGAGGGAGCGAGGAAGAGGATGGTCTGTCCTCTCTCCTCCTCCAGCCCCTGACCCAGAAGCACAGGCTGGTGGAGAGGGACTTCGGCACTCTGCTGGACCAGTGAGTGTCTCTGTCCACTCAACGCTGTGCTTACTGAATCCAGGGAGGGTTACGATTGTATTGTCCCAGCGGACTTGAAAGTGTTCGTTTTAAAAATTAATAATTTAATTTGTGTATTTTTTATGTAGTTTGATTGATGTCACTGACCTGGTAGATTTGTATTTTGCAAGAGGATATGGATTTCTACTCAGGACTATTTACTTCATCATTAGCCGCCTCTTACAGTGAGTCTGCTCTTGTTGTTCAGATACCAAAGCTTCAGGGAGCTGCCCATGCTGCTGGGAGAGGGGGCCAGTGTGTCTGTCTCTCCAGGTGCTCCACACAGCCAGCCAGGGGAAGGAAGGCTCCAAGAACCTGGGAGCAACCAAAGGAGGTAGGTCCAACCGTGCCTCCCTGGCAAAGAAAAGAATGATGCTCTTATTATCATAATTATCTCCACTGATCAAAATTCTCTTCGTCTCTGTTTCCAGGCCATCGCTGCAAGTTTCCAAAGCCGTGCCCGGGACCAGCACGCCGGGCCCTCCGTCCCCTCAGACCGCCAGCCAAACGCGGGCCCTCCCTGGCCGCAGAGCCGATGGCAGCCAAGCGTCCGAGGGCAGGAAGTCGCGCTGCAGCAGTCTGAGCAGCCTGGCGGGGAGCGCCTCGCCTGAGAGGAGGGGCTCCACCCTGCAGCAGCAGCAGCCCGGGAGCAAGGCCGTGATGGCACAGGTCAGTTACAGTGTGCAGCACAGTGTGCAGAACACACACCCCTCCTCCTCCTCCCACCAACACCAGCGCTGTCTCCTCCACGGTGGCTGCACGTGATGGTTTGGTTAGTGTCATTGTGCTGCCCAGCTGAGAGTGTAACCCCGTGCCTGTGTTATACAGGACGGCGTCATCTCTCCAGAGACAGACAGCGGCTTTGTGGGCTCCGAGAGCAGCCGCCTGAATGCTGCAGCGCCCGCTCCCCGCCACCGGAGGGCCCCAGTGAGGTGAGACACTTTAGCACGGCAGCTTCTCCTCCCTCCCTACACACTGTAACAGTCCAAACAAACAACGTCCAAGCATGCTACTGATACAAACATCATTTACAGTAAGGATTCTCCCCATTTATGTCCGTGGTGATACACTATATATTGCATGTTTGGTTATTGATATGGTTCATATTAAATTTTATATTTTAGACAAGGAAATCCCTCCTCCACCCACTACCGATATAAATCACACCAAGAATGAAATCAAGGGAACAATCCCCAGGCCTCACTGACGCTGTGACTCTCTCTGAATGTCACCTCCCCCCATCCCCGGGCCTCACTGACGCTGTGACTCTCTCTGAATGTCACATCCCCCCACCCCTGAGAAACACACACACACATACAGAGACACACACATGCAGCGTGTGGGAGGTCCAGTGAGCTCTGAATCTGTGCGTAGACAGGCCCCCTCGTCTGTGCTGTGCGTCTGTTTGCTCCTGTTAAACAGTGTCTTATCCGTGTGCTTCCTGTCTTTGTGCGTCCTTTCCTGGTGCTGCAGCGTGTCCACCATCCCGGACCTCCGGCCTGCCTCGCTCTCCGGCCGGCCTCCTCCCGCTCACAGAGCCCCCTGCATGGAGGACGGCAGGACCAGAAGAGGGGAGGGGAGAGCTGCCTCGGCCTCCAGCTCCCCCCAGCACTGGAGGGGCAGTGGAACCAGTGAGTTTGGACCCGACAGCGACCAGGGTGAGGCAACGGCCCGGCCTGTTTTCATCTCTTACATTCAAAACCAACGATGTGAGGAATCTCACCATGACGATAGGGAAATTCATCTATTTACTGATATGAATACACCGTTATGTTGTTAATTGTCTACATGGGCTCTGTGCTGTCCTCATTCCACCTACGTGTCTCCTGGTCTCTCCTCCTCTCCCTCCAGCTCACACCGTGTCCGGGGAGGAAGAGGGACCGAGTGACCGCAACTCTTATCCTTCCTACGGGCCTAGCCCCTCCCCCACGGCCCCCGATCACCATGGTGACCCTCTCCGAGCCCAGAGGGCAGGTCAGCTGACGCATGGCCAGTGAGTGTCTCCAGTAGCTGCCGTGGCGATAGCGGCACACACAGTGTGTGATTTATGGCTCTCTTTGGAGAGTGCCGAGCAGAAACACCCACACCACCGTGGAA
Source organism: Galaxias olidus (assembly GCA_026901105.3). NCBI lineage: Eukaryota > Metazoa > Chordata > Actinopteri > Galaxiiformes > Galaxiidae > Galaxias > Galaxias olidus. The sequence continues at coordinate 53,555 of JAPMUY010010043.1, forward strand.
TGGAACAGGATTAGACGTTTAGGTTCAGGTTGTCTTCTGAACTGTAGCTCTCTGTGCTCTCTGAGCCATGCTAGGGTAGACTGTGTCTGTGTCATTGTAATAATATTAATACATTTCGTTTGTAATGTGCTTTACTTTGCCTGTGAAATAGGATTGTAAACATTTAAAGAGCCTCAACTTTAGCCATACTTAGTTCATTTCTTATGTGTATTGGAAAAGAATGCAGGATTACAACCCACAAATGGTTTCACATTCTGTGTGATTGTATTGCAGCAAGGGCAGCTTGTGAGATCTGGAGGCGTATCAGGAGGTACTCCGTGTTGACTACTGCATTGTGTGCTTCTGCATGAGTCAGAGATATGAATATTAATATGGAGGAGTTTCAAAAGCCTGTTGGTGGTTTGGTGTGACAGACGCCAGCTCGTTACGGATCCATCATGGATCCAAACTACTCATTTCACCGACAAGCGTTTGTCTCTAGTTTCACACTATGATTAGCTCACCAGGCCATGCATGGGAGACAAGCTTCAGCAGTGTGGAAGACACACACTCTGTCTGATCTCTAATCGCCTCGGTGTGTGTGTGTGTGTGTGTGTGTGTGTGAGTGCGTGCGTGCGTGCGTGCGTGCGTGCGTGCGTGCGTGCGTGTTTCTGTTTGTGCCCTGCATGTGTCCTAGTGAGGCGATCCAGTGCCTGCAGGCAGAGGTGAACAGACTGAAGGAGAGACTGGAGGGTAGTCTCAGACAGGCCCACCCTCAGCCTGTCCCAGGCAGACCGCCCCCCTCAGCACGGGAGGGATACTTCACAGTCCCTCTCACCTCCACACCGCTCACCAGGTGAGCCTTTACCTTCTTATACTCCAGTATTTCTGGTATATTTCTTCACTAACAAAAAGATCCACATCGCCTCACGTTACGCTATGTTGATTATATATTCTTCCTACACTTTGTTCACCATACAGTTCCACTCATCGCCACAGACAAGGCAGTAAAGAGAGAATGGGGAGGGAGAGGAATGGAAGGGTTGCACAGGTGGAGGAAGGGGAAAAGGATAGTCCCAGACCCACTCCTAGGGGAAGGTCAGCCTCCATAACTAGACGCAGACCTGAGCTGGAGATCAGTGAGTTACCAATCCTACCTGACAACCTAGTTAGCCTATATTATTTAGGCAATTAGTTTGGCCTCACAGCTGAGAGGCTAAATAGAGCTAGACCATTCTGGACCGTTCTTTGCTTAATGGACTGTGCAATGGGATGACTAAACATTGTAATTCTCTTTATTAGTCACGGATTCTGAGCAGGCTAAGTCTACGCCCGAGCCACAGTCCTCCAAGCGTATCCCAGAGTCCCCTGCGGTGTGGAACAGCAGCAGCCAGACAGAGCCAGTCAAGAAAAGAAGAGAGCACGCCAGCAGGAGAAGCGTCCACACTACAACACTACGTAATTCATATTCACACTACAACACTACGTAATTCATATTCACACTACAACACTACGTAATTCATATTCCCCACTACGTAATTCACACTCCACGCACAGATAGTCACTTAGACGTTAACCTGTCCTGCTTTAAATTTGCCTGGCCGATGTAGAGTAACGCACGGTGTTGAGTGGCATGCGTTTCTAACGCGCTGTGTTTTGGTTGACCCTGACAGCGGCGCCGTCTGCCAGCCTGTCTGTGGGCCGGCCGGGGGGAGGAGATGAGCCAGATGCTAGAGGGAGACGGCAGGCCCCTGTCTGCCCACAGTGTGACCCTCGCCGTCAGGGACTCTCTGCACGTAAGGGGCAGCTCTCGCTCTCCGTGGAGGCCAGAGGAGGTGGTTGTCCTTTGTCCCGTGTGGTGTTCCTCTGTGTTTGATGCCCGTGCACGTCTAAGTCAGGCTTCTCTGTGTGTGTTGTCATGGCAGGACCAGAGAGGGGCGCCACTGAACCCTTTCCCACCGCTCCTCTGTCGTCGCCTTGTCGTCGGTGCGGACAGACGGACGCACGCGCTAATGCTACCGCCGACCGAGGTGAGGAGCGCCCGCTCACTCTTACTGCCGAGTCAGATACTCGGGAAAATTTTTTTTTACTAGTCGTTTGATTGTTTATTTTTATTTTGGTTCAGCCACAACCACCTTATGCTGCTGTCTGCCTCCCTCCCAGAACCAATGAGGAACAGGAGCTCCGGACACGCCCCCAGGGGCCCTCAGCCAACCAGCTCCCCCCTCTGGGACGGTAGGGGTGTGTACCTGGCAGCGCCGGCTCCTCCTCCCGTGCTGAGCGCTGTGCCTCTGGTGCAGTGTGTGCCTCTGTGTGCCGCCGCGCCGCCGCTTCTGTGAGTACCACCACCCCCCATCCCTCAGCAGAATGATGGAGTGTGGCCATTAGGTTAATTTGTCTACTGACCTCCTCCTTATGGCTGCTTATCTTAATGAGATGGATCCAGGCTCTCAGACCTCTGGCTCTCTCTGGAGTGCTGACGCAGAAATGTGAAAAATGAGTCGTGTTTTTTTTTAAGAGGGTGACCAGCAAACCGTGCAGAGGTGCACTGCACACATTCATTCTTCAAGTTATTACGTTGAATCCATACTGTGTATGAGACAAATGTTCCCACCTGGTCTCTCTCATTCCTGCGTTGTGTGATACTAGTAGTATGACTTGTAAAGAGTTTGTGTTGTGATAGCATTAGTTAAACATCTTCTCTCTACAGATACTACCCCAGCGATGCCATAAAGACAGACTCCTACCTCCAGCCCTTCTATGTGTCCCCAAACGGTGGTGGTGGGGGTTTGTCCTCAGGGGTCAGGGGTCGTGTCGAGGTCAGAGGTCACGCGGGGCGCTCTCACTCGGCTGACCAGTATTCCATAAACAAGTCTCTGAACCGGGCCATCCAGGCAGCCAGAGACATGAAGGAGGCATCCAGGCGTATGGCCAGATCCATGGCTACCGGACTGCACCACCAGGAGGCGCTCTCCCGTTCCTGCATCTACTGACTGAGGCAGTGGTAATACAGCATAACATTTCATTACCTGGAGTGCACTTGTAAAGCCAGGCTGTGCCTACAGTGTATGAGGGCTGCCACTTTAATCAAATTCAAGATGTTTTTTTTAATAGGGAAATTAACATATTATGGAGTTGTCGCTCTCTCACTAAAATGTTGATGAGCAGTCTAAATGTGAACGCTGAAGGCCTATTTCTAGTCTGTCTACTGTGTGTTTTCTAGGATCAGGTACGACTGATCAGTTCACCAAGTGGAGCTGGCTCTATGTTCTTAAAACTGGACGTGCAGTGTCTCTTGACTACTGATTTGAAACAATGACAGAAAGGAAAGAAATACAATGATTTACAGTTGCTGCTATGGATATTCAGAGAAGAATTCTCAACAACTTTGAACCTTAATTTATTCATCATTCACTGATTTGTTGTTATTCAGTTTTAATAGTTTGCTCGCCTAAGTTTCAGTGTTAATTTTGCTGTTGCCTTTGGGTGTCAGCCTTTCCTCTTTGGAGCTGCTGCAGTAGTCTTGTTTGCGTCTTAATCCTACATTCTGTGGAGAACTGCGGTGTATGTAGGTGCTAGCTGATTGTTCAGTGTGTGCTACGCCTTGTGTTGTACTTGCTGTTAAAATGCGTGATAAAAAGTCACTGTAACTCGCTAATAGTTTAACGCAGTTCCATGTTTTAGGAAAACATCATAAACAAACGCTAATACATTGTGTCTCTCAACTTTTGTATGTCCCTACATATTTGTGTGGTTCAATGGTTATTTAGGGAAATATTTGATCAGATAAATTAGCTTATTTTTGAAGAGAATATAGAATATAATTGTGTTCAGCATAGAATTTATCTTTGGATGTCGCACCTCACAATTTGTTTATGAGAATCAAAATGACTTTATCTTGTTACTTTTGTATTTTTGTACAATAATTAATTATTGAATTAATTCGTTTTTTATAAACATTTTATAGTAAATAATTTTGGGATTGCTTTGGAGTCAAATGCATTTTTTAAAAAGCTTTCATTGTGAAATGTCCTGTATATTTAGATAATGCAGTACAGAATAAAAAAATTAATGAACTCAAAGCAGCATTTGCATTTAGTGGTGAACTTTCCTTTACATTCCAGTAGTATTTCTGATCATGCTAAACAACAGGCGATGCTTATTTTTGCTGAGGTTATGAAGTATTAATTTTATGCATTAGGTTGTCTGGCCATGAGCTCCTGTAGTCAATGTTAAACATATTTAGGTAAAGGATTGTCCTTAACAGAGTTGATTCATGTAATGGAAGCCAATTTATTAGACAGCCTTAGTACATTGGTACACATTAAGTATACTTTTGTTTGTGCTTCAACATAGAATCGCAATAAGTTAAACAGGTTAAAGACAGACTAACGTTTCATTTATTAATATTTTTTTCTGATAAATATCTGATATAAATTAATCAAATGGATAGGGAATCCTATACAATAGCAAATTATAAAAAAATAAATGAAAATCAAGCGTTTGCAAGACAGAAATATAGTGCAATATACAACTTTTTGGCCAGGACAGAGGGAGAGGACAGAAAATAGCTTAATTTAAATGGTAATATTAGGGTTAAAGTTCTTTGCAAAGCAATTCACCATCGGAAGATCTGACATGGCCCCAGGTGAGAGAAAAGATTAAGACGGACAAACGAAAAGTCGATGGTAAGTAATTTTTTCCCCTGTTGAGCACTACAGCTACAGCTAAAACATCAACACAAACACAAGTCGCTTCACATTGGCATTTTTAAAGGAAATGTTTTACTACTTCACAGTCAATATCACCAGTTTACAGTGAGACGCTAAAACATCAACATATGGCATATACACGACACACTACTCAGTGCATGGCCCGGATAAACATTGTTACTAACCAATGAAAAGACTTAATCTGACAGGATACAATACTGAAATACAACTGGCCCTTTAAGATTATTCTTTTAAATATCTGCAAGCAATGGCCTTTTTGACACTAAAACGTGAAAACTAGGGAAAAGGAAAAAGGTTGTGGCAAGTAAATACATCCAGTGTTGTGGCTGAAGGAGGGAGAATGTCTGGTCCAATCAAGCTATTTACAGAATAACTGTCAAGTTTCACTTTCCATATTATTAGGCTTCAACACAGACTGTCTTGGTACTCTGGTTCCATGTACATCCACACAGATAACACACACTGTAACAGTCCAAACAAACAACGTCCAAGCATGCTACTGATACAAACATCATTTACAGTAAGGATTCTCCCCATTTATGTCCGTGGTGATACACTATATATTGCATGTTTGGTTATTGATATGGTTCATATTCAATTTTATATTTTAGACAAGGAAATCCCTCCTCCACCCACTACCGATAAAAATCACACCAAGAATGAAATCAAGGGAACAAACAGAAAGTCTCTACTGTTTACAGATTCTAGCAGGTTTCATAGCATACAATATTACATTTGGTACTTTCAGTTTTAGATGGCCTTTGTTGATATTTAAATCTCTTTAAATATGTTTTATTTAGTTGCATCCATTGTAAACCATGAGTATATTGTACTTGCAATGATTTTTTTTCTTTGTTTCAACATATATTTTTTTCATTAATGTTGGCATTGTTTTTTTTTTTCTTCTTCTCGAGCAAGATGCATACACAACTAATGAGGGATTCTGGGATTTTGGGAAGAAAGGTAGACATAGGGGTAAGGTTCAGAGCACAGGAGAGAGCTGTGATTGGATGATCTTAGCTTGTCACTTCCTCGTCTGGTTTGTTCATGGCCTTGAGCTGTTCCAGGAGGCTGGTGGGGGTGAAGACGTGGGTCGATCCTGGAGGGGTGAACACGCACCCAGAAGAGCACGCACACACAGAAAAACACACACACACACACGGCATTAGAAGTGACAATTAACATGCAGCCATTTAGGAAAATGTGTTTTCAGCTCTTATGAATGTTTGGATGAAGCACTCACTCACATAATGTTAAAATGATGTAACATCAAGCAACCAAAGCTCAAATGAAAATCTGTTTGCCAGCAGATGTAACCCTAGTGTAGTGCTTATAACAGGACACGGAAACTACTCAGACCACCACAGAAATGCAGAAATACGGCTAAACTTTGAGACTTGGTGGTATGTGACAGGATATTAGTCTGTGACATGTAGCAGCTGAACAGCACTGACAGAAATACCTGGGACATCTCACCTCTACCACTGCACATCAAATCATATTTTAACATGTGTGCACGGGACCTTATAATCACTGCACATGCAAACACTAGTATTTTTAGAAGACCCGTTTTAACTAACACAATGAGCACTGCAAGAACACAAAAACCTCCTACAATGTCATCAGGAAATAGCCGGGCTTTGGAATGAAAAAGCTCAGTTGAAGTTTTAAACACAATGGCTCGGCCCGGACATGAATGAAAGCTGACTGTTTTCATAGCTGAAGACACATTTCAGACAGAGTGGAAACAAGCTGGCTAGGTGGATGGAGTAAACCAAACGTTTGTCCAATCCGTTTGTCAGCCGTTTGTCAGAATCGGCTGATGGCTTACCCCCCATCGTGTGCAAACCAAACAGCCTGGTGAACCAGGACAAACGGACTGAACCAAATGACGGTTTACTCCCAGCCCCTGCTCAACAGAATCATCATCGATATTCCCTTGGTTTGTTTCTGTGGCAAAGCTGCATGCTTCTTCCATTTTGGATGACATAACAGAACATGTGCATAGTCGGTTGTTTACAACAACACTTACAAATTCTAAATTCTAAAGGCACACCAAATTTAGCAATACTCTGAACTTGACAATGGCAGCCAGGTGAAACTCGTTGGCTGCTGTCGACACTGTGGGCCCAGGAAGAGACAGACGAGAAGGAGGCAACTCCATCGCAAGTTGGGTCACCATGGTGATGCAGGCAGGCTTTGTGGGTGTAGGGATAGGTGGGCGGGGTGGGGGGGGGGGTGGGGGTTGGAGTGGGTGAGCAGTGCAGCACTAGTCACAGGTCAACTTGGGACTGGCCTGGCCTCGTTCTCCCCTTGCCTCTTCCTGTGACCTCACACACAGCTTTGCAGCCCTCTGGCCAGAAACACAACATGGTGGCGTTGCTCTCCAAACTACTACATGGGTGGGATTGTTAGATCAAAATAGCAGAGCAGAAACAAACATTGGTTTTAGTAAGTCATGGCCATTTAGATCAGGAAGAGTTAAATGTGGCAGTATGTGGGAAAGCGTCCATACTGCGTATGGTGACTAAAAACTAATGAATTCATAAAAACAAACGCTATCGCCTCAGCAGATAATTGAGAATGAGATGAATGTTTTTGTGCAGTCGATTAAATCTATCTTAAGGGACACAAATTAGCCAAAAGTCTCAAATAGAGTGATGAGTCATCCTTATGTTTCAAAAGAATATTGCGTTTGTATTCCTGCCTTTGCAAGGTCGGATCCTTCTAAGGTGATACAAAAGTAACACGTTAACAAAGATTCTCGATCATGGGGAAAAGAGTAATGGGGGATCGGTGACCACTGTTCATGTTATCTTGGTTCTAGGTCCTAAAATCCTAATTAACTCCTTTCCCTGGTTTTGGTGTCAGCAGAGAAGCACGGCTAGGCTACTAGTCAACGGCGCGGCGCGTCACGACACGCTGCTGAAACACGTGTGGTCAGGAAGCGGATGGAGACACAGACAGTGTTCTCTGCTGACAGACGGTGGGGCCATGGGAGCATGGTATGGGAGAGTGAAAGAGTGTAACGAGGAGGAGTTTGCAGGACTAGGAGCAAAAACGAAAAACTAAAAGAAAATCAAAACTATGAAGTGAGAGATTCCTTCCTGGAAATCCCAAAAACTCTAGCAAGGACCTGTCTTCAAAGAAACCTTTAAAAAAAATCAATGTGATTGTTCTTGGGAGTGTTAATCGGAGGAAAACAAAATTGAGAGCGTAAGAAAGATGGATCTCGGGGGTAGATTAAATCTGCTCCAGACCAGATGGATTCTGGGAGCAGGGAAGTGCGAAACAAGCTCGGAGGGCCCTTGGGTGGGCCGAGAGGGGCGATTTAATCCACCCAGCTGAGATGATGGGGGAGGGACAGCAGGGATGGGGTCGCGACCCTGAGGCATGGCCACCCAATTCGGGCTTCGCTTCCTGTACGATCAACGGTTCCACCTGTCTACACGACAGTGTCAAACGCCAGATCAAACGCTCCTCCTATTGAACTGCTGGCCTGCAGGGGGCGGAGCCTGAAGAGAGTGGGCCATGAGTGACGAGGCAGGGGCGGGACCCCCATGCCCTGAGGGTTTAGGGAGGGGGCGGAGAGTTATTGTACAGTACTGAGTGTAGCAAGAGGAGGACGGAGAAAAAGAAAGCCCTTGTTCTGTGGGGAGATCAGAAAGGGCTTCTTTGCGCGGCTGCCTTTACTTTGTCAGAGGGTGATTTTCTCTCTCCCTCCCTCCCCCCTCACTCGTCTGAGGGGTCAGGGTCCTCAAAGGACACCCTAGTGGACTCTCGGAAGTCGGGGTGCTGCAGGTCCGTTAAGAATTTGGTGGGGGTGAGCGTGTGGGTGGAACCTGTGGAGGAACAGAGGCGGCTTCACCACTCGTTTCTCAGCACATGCCACGCCCCATCCCCCACTCTCTCTCTCTCTCTCTGTCTCACTCTCTCTCTGTCTCACTCTCTCTCTCTCTCTCTCTCAATCTCTCTCTCTCTCTTCCGCCAGCTCAGGAAAAAAAGGTTATCAAACGGCTGCCCACGGTAAACCAATGAGGACGCAGACACGTCACACACACACACACACACACACACACACACACACACACACACACACACGCACAGACGCGCGCCGCTGGCACAAACAAAGGAAACAAGACATTCATAGATACTGTATATGCACATACACAAAAAGACAGACAGTAGCATAGCTGCAATTCAAAGGCATTAGTGTTTTAAAGACAAAACAAGA
>JAPMUY010010043.1:67500-93761 GCA_026901105.3 Galaxias olidus
ACTGTGTGATGTCTTCAATGAGCCTCTATACTAATGCACAGTGCTCTCCACCCGTAGCTGTCTAATCAGGGGCCGTTTGTTTTCTCCTCCAGCTCACCTCCCCCATGGTGGGGTCATCCGCCTTGTAGGCGTCCAGCTTGTCCTGCACCAGCTGGGCCAGGGTGGCATTGTCCTTGTAGTCCCTGGCTCAGACAGGTATAGAAATACACAGACATAGAGAGAAGGGCAAAAATGACACAGGCACAAAAGAGAAGAGAAGAGAGACGTTGTCTACAGTTTGATACTTCAGTCATTGATGACTTGACTTTGAAACGGTTTATATAGTTTCCCCACCTGGATGGCCACTTAAATCTATTACAGCAAATTAAATAGTCTGATTAAATTGGGGGATGGCAGGGTCTACCGCCCTCACACACTGTCTGGTCTGGTAAAAGCCGTCTGTCTGGCCACAGTCCAAAGCCCCTGTGCTGTGGGACCGGTCCCGTGTCTCACCCTCGGTATCGGACTGCAGGGTACTCCTTCAGGGTGGCACACAGCGTGGCCAGCTGGTCGGCCAGCCTCTCCATCACCGGGTTCTTCAGCTGGGTCTTATGGGGGCTGTAGAAACTCTGGAAGGCGTCTGGGTTGTCTAGGGAGTACACCTACACGCACACACACACACACACACGCACATACACACACATACACACACACACACACATAGAGATACATTTGCTCATTTTAATTTGAGAGTTGAAAATGTCCCTGGTCCTGCCTAGCATTGTAATTAAAAAATTTTATTTGCTGTATCAAAAAAATCATAAACTTAATTAATTAAATAAGCAATACAACAAATAGAAGGTTGAATGCCTTGTGAATATCTATTTAACAGTATGGAAAATAACACGCTATGGCCAAGGTCATATGATAGCTCATATCCTTCATCTCCAAACCGTTGAGCACATAGATTTCTCTATCTTTTCATTGTCTCAGGCTATCTAGCTAATGGGTCCCTCCTCCTCACTGGTGCCCTCTCCACTTTCCTCTGTTATCCTCCCATCCGCTCCTCCTTTCCTTTACTCAACCTCTCCTCTCCTCCATCTCCTCCTACGTCACACACAACTTCGTTCCCCCATGCCCCCCCCCCCCTCCCCATCTGTCCAAAGTCACGTGACCACCCTTCCGCTGTGTGCAGATGGGTCCATCCACTAGGCCTACTGTCATTCGCTGTCGAACGGCTTGTGCGACGTTAAGGCGACCAATGAGGCACGGGCTTGTAGGCGGGCTGATGAGGTAGCATCTCGCCCGCAGCTGAAACCCTGTGACTCTGAATTAATCACAACAGACAGGAGGAGCAGTGCATTTTGGGTCTACCAGCCAGGCAGGCAGCCAGGCAGGCAGGCAGGCAGACAGGCAGGGAGGCGGTATCCTGAGCTGCCCTGGCAGACATCTAACCAGCTGGCTAAGTAGAGGGAGGAACGAGGATAAAGACAGAGAGAGATGGAGGGAAGAAGCAAACGACGGAGAGAAAGGGATGGGCAGCGTGAGTGGGACTGAACGAGGGAGGAAGAGAGATGGAATGAGGGAGAGATAAAGGAATAGAGGGAGGGAGGGATGGTGGTGGTTCTTTCTAGAACACCATATCAGTGGGCAGGCTCAACGGTGAATCACCAGCGCCGTGCCAAAGCTGACAGGCTCCTGGGGCAAGGTCTACCTGACAGACTCTCTCTCTCTCTCTCTCTCTCTTTCTCTCTCTCTCTCTCTCTCTCTCTCTCTCTCTCTCTCTCTCTCTCTCCCTCTCAATCTCTCTCTCTCCCTACATCTCTCTCTCTACATCTCTACATCTCTCTCTCTCTCTCTCTCTCTCCCTACATCTCTCTCTCTCCATGTCTCTCTATAGCTCTGTCTCACTCTGCCTGTCTCTCTCTCTCTCGTCCTCTCTCTGTCTGTATCTCTCTTACCATCTAGACCGTTACTTTTCCGTTGCTATTTCTGTCCCTCTCCTGTAACATCAATGTCCTTCATCCCTCCTCTTTTCACAGCTCCAGTGACCTTTGATTTTGGCCCACTTCCTAGATCTGTCTATCATCTCTGAACCCCCCCACACGCACACACACGCACACACACACGCTCGCCTCTCGTTAGTGTACCTGTGACTCGTAGGGCAGGAAGGCGATGTTGATCTCCGTCAGGGTCTTGATGGTTTTGGAGGCGCGGCTCTTCACCAGCTCGTTGAACAGAGGGTCCGGGCAGGCTGCAAAGGGGCAACGCCATAGCTCACGTCATACACTAACCCTCGGCCTCATCACACGCCGTGCCTCAGGGGACAAGACAACACCTCAGAAAAACACAGCCCCAACACTAAAGGAGAAATATTTATGTTCAGCATACACCCGCCAAATCGAACCTATCCCTTTTCTGATATGACAATGTACTCTACCATAGACCAATATGCAAGATAAATCTATCAGAAACGATTCATTTTCCACAAACGGGCACTGTCAATCTGACGTTTTTTTGTGGTGGCAACCCTTTTCAGGAAAACCCTTCGCATTCTCTCTCTCTCTCTCTCTCTGTTTCTCTCTCTCTCTCTCTCTCTCTCTCTGCCTCTCCACTCAAAGAGCAAGGAGAAGCCCAGTATCCCATGCGGTTCTCTGTGTGGAACACCACGCTCGTGTCTTCGCGGGGCTCAGGCACTCACAGTCGGTGAAGAAGACGTGGGCTGCTTTGTACTTGGCTGAGTGGGGGTCTTTGAAGTCTCCGATCAGGGTGTTCACCGACTGGAGGAAACAGGAGAGACCACAGACAGCGTGAGAAGCGCTTGCCCGCGTGTCTGCGGGGGCGGATACATGTTTCAGTGTGTTTGGTGTGCGTTTTCGATGCATACAGGCCAGTTTGTGTGCATCTGTGCACATAACGTATATGTGAGTGTGCGTGAGTGTGTGTGTGTGTGTGTGTGTGTGTGTGTGTGTAAGTGTGAATCCATGTTAACAGAGGACTGTGTTGTGTGGTGGGGCTTGGCTGAATTAACAGCGTGCTTGGCCACACTGTGTCTTCCTATAAAGCACAGTGACATATGTTCACTGTAGAGGGTGTGAACAGGCACCCTGCCAGACACAGACTTCTAAATATACACTGGGAGAAAGAGTGTGTGTGTGTGTGTGTGTGTGTGTGTGTGTGTGTGTGTGTGTGTGTGTGTGTGTGTGTGTGTGTGTGCTTGTGTGTGTGTGTGTGGGTGTGTGTGTGTGAGTGTACACACCTTATCTGTGGGGGTAATCAGGTAAATGGCCTCCAGGGTGGGCAGAGGCTCTCGTCGCTTGTTTATGTCCTCCACAACTACAGAGAGAGAGAGAGAGAGAGAGAGAGAGAGAGAGAGAGAGAGAGAGAGAGAGAGAGAGAGAGAGAGAGAGAGAGAGAGAGAGAGAGAGAGAGAGAGAGAGAGAGAGAGAGAGAGAGAGAGATAGACAGAGAGAGAGACAGCAGTTGGAGAAGAGAGGAGAGAGGGGAGAGACAGCAGTTAGAGAAGAGAGGAGAGAGGGAGAGAGCGGTCAGCAAAGAGAAATGACAGTGACAAAATGGTGGTCCACTCCTGGGAGGAGATAAGTTCTTACTGGTGATGCCCTCCGTCATGATGTCCGTCATCTTGCAGCAGGAAGAGAGCATCCGCATGCTCAGCTGGTCCACGATCAGCGCCTGGCAACAGCACAGACCACAAGCACCACAGTCAGGATCAACGAGAACCGACAACAATGGCAAGAGAACCAGAAGAGCGCTGAGGGAAAAGTGGTGGGTCTCTTACCTTCCATTCTCCCTTCTTCTTGACCTTCTTGATGACGTCGTTCATAATCTCTGTGGAAGACAGGAGACGAGTCAGCTCCACTTCTCCCCTCCCCATCATAGGAGATTTGAGCGCCCAAATACATCTTTGTTTATTTCATTACAACACTGTGCGTGTTCTGTTTGAGCAAGACGCTTGATAACATGAAAGACAGAAGACAGGAGAAAACACATTGGGCCACTGGGGAAAGGAGGACACCACCCCTGAGGAGGACACACACCGTCAAAGCCAATCATGTCATGTCACATCATGAGTTACCTTTTAGTGTCCACACCATGCTAAGTACACCAGTGACAGAATATGTGGTGAAAGATGCCCCTCTCTCTCTCTTTTAAAACACACACACACACACACACACACACACACACACACACACACACACGCACACAGCACGCCAACAGGATGTGTTTCAACTCCTCTTTGAGTCCAAGCGTCATCCTCTACAGTTATTTTAGAGCAGCATCTCTGTGTGCTCCCATACTTTCTCCTCCTCAGTACTGCCCTATGGATTGGATGGTACTTTGTACATTGATACATAGGTTTATACATTATGTCTGTTATCATTGAGAGGCGGTAATGTAAGAACATCCATAGTGTAGACCAAACATTGAACTTCAAAACAAAACTTAGAAAACCATATAATAATTTAAAATGCCAATTAACCTTCTAGAGCAAATAATACCTAACGTTGATACTTAGTTTAGCTTGATAAGCAAACTGCAGAGAATCCAGGTCTCCTAGATTCTATAACAACTCGGAGGTTGTTATAGAAATTATTAAATATTAAACACATTTATTATCTGGGAGGTTGAAGTAGGTAACAGATCTGAAATCATTAGGCTTCTTACAGAATGCTTACCAGGAGATGCAAAAATATTTGTTTTTAGTCAAGGAAAGCCCCCAACCCTTAGTAGATTACAGCACTATTTATATTAGGGGAATTGAGGCATGAGCCTACTGTACATGTAGAGTGTAAGCGTTTATTTGTGGGTGTTTGTGTGTTTGTGATGTAGCATGCATGCATCACTGGCCGTATCAAAGTACTCCCTTCTCTGCCTAGGGTGAGCATATGGCTCTGGCCTTCACTACTCGCTCCAATTGTGTCTGTAAGCTACATTCATCTGACTGTTTTTATCTCTTTTTCTGTCAACAGAATTGTCCACCATTTTGTCTCTACATATTTGGTGTAATATTGGGTGGGTAGTGTATGCTCCCAGTGGTTTTAAAATAGAGCATTGAGCCATTAGGGAGCAGGCTAGCAGTAAACCACGCTGTAGCTAATGCACAAGTCGTATTTTGTCACTAGGGGGAAGGTCTCTAGAAAGCGTAATGATAATCTTTCACTGGAGCTTCTAAAATGGAGGACAGCGAAACGCAAAAGAGTCAGATGCAGCCAGAGACCATGATGCCATGATACTTACATTGTAAAACCGTCTGTTTATTTCCAGATTGACACCAATGCAAGATACCCGCCTTTCACAATATACAACTATTTATAAACATTTAGGACGCATCATAAAAATGTTGTATCGGATATATTGAAACGTCTGAGTTCTGACCTCCAGTATATGAATTGAGCCTTATCTCCATAGAGATGGAACACTCTCTGTGCTTATCCCATTCTCTGTGAACCAGTGCACTGCAGCCATGTTTTAACAGCAGTCTGGAAATTAGCCCGGTCGTTCTTTTGACCATCTGGCTGCAATATTAAGATAAACCAATTTAGGGTGCTTTCTCATGTAACATGTCACTGTATCACTGAATATATAAACCTCTAAGCCCTTTGGATCCGGCTAACATCTGGGTGCACAGGGATAGATGGATTACTGCAGATTAAAGGGGAGGCGTGTGTGAACTTGGAGCCTGCGGAGGCCATGCATGGGAAAAGAACATGGATTTGTGTGGTTGATCTGATGCTAATTTGTATCTCTTTAACGGTAACAAAAACTTTTTTTAGATATTGATATTGACCGGATGGTTAAAATCAAGGCAATGATAGTATGGCCCCACCTGTGAGGTCAGAGAAAGATTAAAGACCATTTTAAAAATACAGAGAGGATATTACTTCAACGCTAAAGTTGCAATGACATAATCTGACAGAGAGGGTTCTTCTCTGACGAGCTATAGGAAAGACCGTCAAAATCCCATGTAGTTGCTGTGTTCATAGCCTGGGTCCACTGTCTAGGAGTGACCCCCTGAGTCAGCTCCAGTCTGCTTCCAGCTCGTTCTGCACAGCAGGAAGCCGGCATGCAGGATGAGGACTGAGGAAGAGCTGGGGATATCCGTCTTTAACTTTCCCTTTTCCTCCCAGTACTCGCTGCTTCGCTTTGCTCTTTTGTCCTTGTTTACACACGAACAAAAAAATACCATACGATGTCTTTATCACAATAACTAGCAATTCCATGACATGTTCAATCATTTAATCTTGTATGTAATGCCTTCATGTACCCCTTCTAATAAAAACTTTCAAATTGAGGGGTAGGCAAAGAGATTACGATGAAGTCGGCCTATTGAAGGGTACTTGTTATTGACCTGAGTCCTTCCCTCACCCTCTATTGGTGGCATAACAGCATAACAATACACTTACATATCAGGTCTGTCATACAGGAGGGAGACCAACCTGAACAAACACTGCAACAGCTGTGTCAACCAGCTAGAAAACACACACACACACACACACACACACACAGACAACACATACACAGTCAACACACACACAGACAGACACAAAGAACAATTTTCCTGACTATAGGCAGAGTAGTGGGGCTGCAAAACGCAGAGATAAAACGTCCAAATGGCCATGCCCAGAGGAACAATTCGGTTTCATTGTTGTCTGGGAGCAATAAAATAGTTCTTCATTTTGTCTCATTTGTGGTCGTTCGTTTCTGACTTCACGCTCCTAAAGGCTCTTAGGAGCGAGAGAAGGGAAGTAAGAGAACTTGATTTTGAGACTTGAATGAGCTTTGATTGAGATACAAATACTTGTCATAAATACTTGGAGATACAAATGAGACTCATTAGAAACAATTCTGAGAACTCCTTTACTGCTCAGTTTAAGACAAATGTGAGACTATATGTCACTATTTCTCCTCAGGAGATTTTGAGAGGTAAGACACAAAGCTCAAAGTCTCATTTAAGTAACACAATTGTCTCATTTGTGTCAAGGAGAAAAAAAGAGACACTAATGAGATCTCATTCTTGGATTTTGCTTTCCTATGGGTGGCTATGCTAAGCTAGAAAAAAGCAAACAAGCTATTAGCTAAGTATGTTCGATTGCTTTCAATTCCCGTATCCCCTTTTAAATTCAAAACAGTGTGACAATGCCAGACATTGCCCTGTTTTACAGTGAGGCCATAGCAACCTTTGAGGTAGACTCATGGCACCGCACCTCTTTTTCACACTCTTTGAAGGTCAAACGTGCTGTGAGCAATGCGAATGTTTTGAGAGCACTTTATCCACAAAGGAACACTTTAGTTTCAGTGAGTGTCTGCCTAGATGTCTCTAGTGTTAAGTCGTGAGGGATCATTCTCCTATAATAAAATCCAATAGCAGTCACAACTCCGACCCTAACAAAGAGGCTGTCATTGCCATGACATGTAGATCGCAGCCATGCATGTTGACATTTCATCCCTTTAGCTACATGAAGGCTGGCCCTCCGGGGCCCTACCTATGATTACATTATTAGACCCATGGAGCATCATGGCATCACTCCTCAGGGAAACATCTGACACCTCTGATCTTAAAGAGACAGTAGGTAGGAGAGACACACCATTGGACTACATCTCCCAACCTCTAGGCTCAGTTCCTGGTCCTGGGAGGCACACAGCAGGGGACACTCCACTTCTAATGATCCCCTTAAAACCATTAGAGGCTTGACTGGCATGGTCCTGACATATAAGGCAGCCATTTCTAAGACCCTAGTTAGTGTCAAACACATGTATATTTAATAGCATACACAACATACAGTGAGCCAGCAATACAAGCAATAGGGAAACAATACAATTTTGTTAATAAATGTCAGAATTGACTCTAAGATGGAGTAGTAGACTGTTGACGGTATATTGGTCTCTGCAGTGTAACAGAAGGAGCAGGATGGAACAGGATGGAGTCGGCTCTCTCTAAGTGGCCATCTCTCAGTGACATCAAAAAGAAATAGGAGCCAGCCAACCAATCGTCTACTGACATGACTGTGCACCCCTGTGAGTCCAGCCTGTCGTTGCATAAGCCCATGTTTCTTAGAGCATCGTGATCCAAAGCTAAAAAAATGAACACGAAGCAGCTACAAAACATCATTGGAGTTGTACACCGGCAGCTCTGGCTGCCTCGAACCTTCTTTTTTTTCAAAGGTCAAAGGTCATGCTATTATACAGTAGGTCATGCCAGAACAGGAAATAGATGGAGCAGATGACCCTTTCCCGTGGCCTAGACTAACAGGAAAACGGACAGAAACGACAATGTGTCTGCGATTATAACAAGCAGAGGCATCGCTTGATAAATGTACTATAAAAAACATACCTGAAATGTCTCCCCAGACCCATATAACTTGAAGGAACTCTCTGTCATATAGCGAGCTGCATATATCATAACATATTGGTCTATTCTCTGGTGTCTGTTTGTGGGAATTCCATCTACTTTTCAGGCTCTAACAGCACATGGTTCCTGGGCTAGTGTGTTACACAGTTCCTTTACCAATTGTGCTATAGCAACAATTGTGCTAGGATAGGATAGTGCATACAGTAGGGGCAGAAGGGGCAGTACATTGGTCTACATGAAGCTGATATATTTGGCACATAGGCCCCAAGTCTATTTTCCCATCTCAGTTCAACGAGTGCAGATAGAGACACAGGAAAGCGACGGCAAAAGACCTGGAGGAGGGAGAACATTGCAGGGGTGATTTGGTCAAGACCAATGGAAATAATCTTCTTTAGCTATTGCTATGACAACAAAGTTATAATAGGGCATCCACACATACAGGGAGGACATTGGTATTAAAACCAGGATGACGTTCAATCTGAACCCTGCACACATGGATGGGGCAGTTGCGTTTGGGCTAACAGCTAAGATTTCCTTGAGAAAACCCATTTTAAATGTAACTGTAGTAAATACTGTGACTTATTCATTCTGACAGAGCACTGGACTTGCCACAGGTTGATGATACAGATCTCTGCGGAGAATATTGCTATGGACCCTCCTGTGAGTCTGGAATAAAGTTTGGAGGAAAAAAAAAATTCCTCCTCTTCTACAAATGCGGTACTACATCAGACTAATTCTAAAAATGTGCAACACTAGTGCTGTTGAAAATGGCAGGCACTCTAAAAGTTAGCAGAGTAGGGGCCTCGAAAACGCATTGGGATGTCACGTCACGGTAGGATCTGGAGTTGAGCAGGAAGTGTGTGTGTGTGTGTGTGTGTGTGTGTGTGTGTGTGTGTGTGTGTGTGTGTGTGTGTGTGTGTGTGTGTGTGTGTGTGTGTTAAGGAGAGGGTTGTTGAAAGGTTAAGGAGCTTTGGTTGATTTATGTGGAGGATTGACCAAATCATTGTCATTCTGATAGGGCTAGCATTCCCTTGAAGATTAAACAGCCTGCAATAAAAAGCAGTACAACCTGATATTCCAGCCTACTCCATCTCTCTCTCTCTCTTTCTCTCTCTCTCTCTGTTGTCCAGTCTTCCTCAATTGCATCAAGATCAGAATTCATAAGCATCCATTAATGTTGTGTTTTCTGGAGGAGAGAAAGAAAGAGCGGAGGATAAAGAGAGAGAGAGAGAGAGAGAGAGAGAGAGAGAGAGAGAGAGAGAGAGAGAGAGAGACAGGGAGGGGGGGCTGGTGCTGATGCTGGTACATCTTGGCACTGGTGCAAAAGGTATCTATATGTGCTTAGAAAGATGTTTACTACGTGTTAAATGTCTTCCAACTGTGTGTGTGTGTTTTGTTTAAGAAATGGAGATGCCTGCTTACATAGTGAGTGGGAGGAAGAGGAGGGAGTCTGTGCCAGCTCTGACGCAGCACTCTTCCTCAGCCAGAGAAAAAGAAATATTGTATTTGTCATATAGTAAACTCAATGTAATGTTGCATTAGAAAGTGGTTTTTTTTGTTAGCCAATTTGATTATATAAAGCCATTATAGCATGGGGTCTATCTGGGTGGACTGTTCTTTACAACGGCAGACCAGGTTGCAGACAATGAATCAGACAGTGAGCCGAGAGACGCGCGTGTGTGTGTGTGTGTGTGTGTGTGTGTGTGTGTGTGTGTGTGTGTGTGTGTGTGTGTGTGTGTGTGTGTGTGTGTGTGTGTGTGTGTGTGTGTGTGACACTGAACAACTTCCAAGGTCAGTGCAGGCCAGACTATCCTGCTCCATCTGTAAATACCCTCCCTCCTGCAGTCTCTCTCTCTGTCCTGTCTCACTAACTGGAGAGGGAGGTGGGACATCATCACTACAAAGAGGATCAAGATACTAATTATTGGATAATTCAGCTTTTAGAATCTCTAAAGACAGAATCGGTACTTATACTTTTTACATGAATCCCTGGCTCCAGTCAACATGTTCTACATTTCTTTGGAACGGCATGATCCGCACCACACCAAAATGACAGAACGCAGGCGTGTCGTTCATTCATAAAAGTGACGCTCAAATGATGCCTTGAGTCACGGGGGTAGGATGGAGTCATGGCCCAGTTTGGCTGTGTCCCTGCCTGGCACGTGGCCCACCACATTCATCTGCTGCTCCCTTCTTTGATCTCTCCTTTCTTTCCCGGCTTCGCTCTTTGTTAATCTCGTTCTTTATTTTCTTCTTCTCCTCTACTTCTTTATCTGCGTCCATGAATGTCAATTTTATACAGCAACAGAATTTAACACTTAAATCTATACCATTAGTACTGTTTAATGTAAATGATGGGCTATTGCAATGATATATCAGTAACCATCCCCCCATCCTTCAATCCCGTCTACACTCTTTTTACCAATGATTGATTTGATTTGATTTGAATGACATTACTCTATTTGATGTTGTATCTTATAGTAAAGGGAAACATGACCTTTCGCTTGCATTTGATTTCAAGCAGGTCTAGGCTTTTCCTGAGGATAGTATTCCAATTTATCCTAAGATATCAGAGATGCTACATTTAGAAATATCGCATTGGTTTATTGTGTTAGCCTGCAATTGTCAATAACTAGGTATATTTTTATACTGCTATTCGAGGGATGGGGGAAATAAGCTATGTTCGCTTCCCATCCCCCCAAGTGCGTGCTGCAGAGGGGATATGGTGTAGCGCTTCGCCCCTGCGCACGTTCCTCTCCGTTAACCAATCCAAGCTAAGCTAGCACTCAGTCAGCATCCCCACAGTCATACAGAGTAGTGGTACCGCTCAATGCTTTTGCCTCGGCAAAAGTGTGAAAACACCATATTAGCGTTTCAATAATAGTGTTATTCATATTGAAAGCTATTAAGTTTGTTTATTAAGCTGGCATGTATCTCCTACAATATGAAAATGTATGCATTCGTTTTAAGGGACAATGCTTTTTTTAAGTTTCATTAGCCTGGGATATATTGATAGACCACAACAGCAAACATTGGCAATAAATTCAAGATCATCAGAACTAATAGGCGGATATAGTGCGAAAAGGCAGAACAATCAAATAAGATATCGTATGGAAATTGATGACTCAGCTATCCACAAGGTTTGAGTATTGTCTGCGTAGTATTTTACTAACTGGAGAATCAGGCATGTTACGCCTTGTGCTTTTAAAGGTTGTAAACTAACCCGTCCTTAATCTTCGACAAAATAAGCTTGTGATTTAGTCTTAAATGAGCGCTTTTTACCACACAATTAGGGACCAATAGCCTAATGGCCATCCAACTTCCGAGATAAATAAAAAAAACATATATAAATTGTTGTCCTGATCTATATTTGTATTTCATCTGGTGCAGGTCTGGCTCTAATTTTGGATCTCAAAATGCAGTGCTGTCATCTTGCTATGATATCGCACAGAAACCTCTGAGCACTTGCACCTCGTTGACCCCAATCAACATTAACCGGTCATTGGGATAGGCAAAATGTTGAATCAGAACATAACAAAAAGCCTTTAGAAATCTTAGTAATACTGCAACTACATGTTTGACCGCTTTATCTGCTCGTCACCTTATTTCAAATATGAATGAGCATGGTTCGTTTTAATACCGACATTAATTATAAAAATAAACCCTTATGGATAGGGGGATCACGAAACAATGACTATCTAGTAGCGCAGTGCTGGTAATAGGTTCTGAATACTGCAGCGTAGTCTACTATAGGGCCATGTGTTATGGCAATAACTCATAGAATGCGGATTTTCAATCAGAAGCAGTCTTTCTTTCCCATTGAAAGAAATGATCAAACCACTTAAACTAAAACTAATTTACATGTTTTAAAAGTAATTTACAATGTGTAGCGTTAAAATAGGCAGGCCTGAGTACGCAACCTATAGGGCTATCCACTGGTGATCCATCATGGGGGTGAGGCACTGCTGAAACCGGGGAATCCCAAAGGCGCTCTGAACATTGGGCAGCTGGATAGAGAATACTAATTGGCCCACAATTTAATCAGCATTTAAAATAAATTGTAAATTATGTAATACCGATCTGAAATATTGCAATTACAAATGTCCGAAATCTTTTGGAAAACATAAACGATGCGGCCCTGGTGCAGTACATTATTTGTATTTTCTGAGTGGGTATGGGCGTTTCTGTGCTCGTCTCGACCAAAGCAACTCAATGTGAGATGATGCTTTGATTATTTATTAGTCCCTTGACGAAAAGTAGACGTTGTTCAGGTAATAATCCATAATATAATGCGCATTCGCATCGCTGAGGCCCAAGGAGCCAAGGCACAGCTGTAGGTCCCAGACTCGCTTATTAGCTTCTCTGCTTGTACAATAGGGTACCATCAGCTCACATAAAGCTAGTCGCATCCTGAAGGGATACAATCTAGCATCCACAAGGCGCATTTACCGCATCCAAGAAAACACAGAGCATCTCTGCAATTAATTACAACCACTTAAGATTAGAAAATACTCTTACTTTCTCCGACCACCGCCTTTAATCCAATGGGTGCCATGATGCTCCTATGTGTGTTCGACCGTGCTTCGCCCTTTACTTCCCTCTCTATATAGTCCTTTTCTGTTACCTCCCAGTTAGAACGAATGCGCACACCTCGCAGCTGACTACTGAATGCGGAGAGAGGCGAGTTCGAGACGTCACTGCGTATCCTTCCGCATGGCCCCTTAGATTAGTAGGGTACAATTCCCATATCAGCTGCTGCTTTTACCACACATGCGTGCACGTTATTTTACATTAACCAACTTTAATAAATGGGTTGATCTGAACAAATTGTTAGAGGGTTAGAGTTAGGAATCTATTGTCAGACCATCAGGCTATTTTATTATGCATGATGTGTTAATCCTTAGCAATAACGCCTACCTTATGTATTTATAAAAAGGCATTGCCATATAGCATTATAATAACACATTATTGTAATGTTTTTGTATAAAATGTGCATGTAACAGTTGTACCACATGGTGGCACTGCGCATCTTCTTGAATTCTTCATCCCTTGAAGAGGCCAACCTTGATTGAGGACGTTTTTCTATAAACATAAACACATCATACTATATAGATCATATTAAAATCGGCTATAACTGGCTTAATTTGACTTAATGACTAATATACTACACAATTATTATTATTTTATAAAAAACAATTAAATATAATATTTTGTAATAATAATAATATTTACTGTTATATACTGCAGTTAAAATATAAAGAAAAAGGGATTCTTCTCGAGGAATGATATAAAGGCTGTACCTTTGACCACACCTTTGACTTGGCTGAACACGTTGAACAAGTGATGACTCTCAGAGGGTGTGTCCTGTCAACATGAACAAGCCCTCTTTGAAAATTTTCTCCATCCAGTTCCCAAACCGAGAGCAAGTCTTAGTAATCGCTCCACAGCGAAGCCTTTTCTTGGAACACAGGATAACATACATTCATTTGCGTTAGGTCTCCATTTAAAAAGAGTGGAGGCACTGAAGGGACCTCTTCTTCAATAGTTTTATATTTATATTTGTATTGTGTACCGAGTTTCTGTTGCCCCTTTACCTGGCGTATACAATCGACTACGGCAGTGGGGGTGGTAATTACAAGAGCCTGGCTGTGAAGATCACCTGTAACCATGGGGGATGTAATTTCGAGTCACTTGGACGAAGCTAAGCGAGAGATGATCACGGGTAAGATAGACTTCCTGAGAAGCTTTTTCTTGCATACCCACATCCTTCAACGAACAAGTCCCAAACACTTTGACTTTTTATTTATTTAATATACTTCAAAAAGTTTAGAATTTGTAATAAGAGAGAATTTTTTCAACTCTTTGCTATCCCGATAGACATATGTTTTCCATTCAGTGGAAACAACTGCTCTTCCAGGGGTGACTTAATATGCTATTTGTATAAGTTTGGTACAGGCTACTATTTAAGTCAATGCCTATAACCACGGATCATTTGTTAAACTATGAGCAGGGGCCTAAAGGATAACACAGAAAATCAGAGTAAGGTATGGATCATTAACGTGTATAAATCCTACAAAACCAACCCTAAAAGACAACGGTAATTATCAGAGCGTGATGTCTTCAGGAAGGCGATTGAGTGAAGTGTTTAAAAGTTGATAGTTAAACCGTGAGTTAGGGAGGCAGGGAGGTAGAGAGGAGTGAGGGAGAGAGTGTACCACAGGAAGAGGAGTGCAGGTAGCAACATGCCTGAAAATGAATGAGCTAAAAGCCTGTCTGGAACTCACACAACTCCTTTCCCCCTCCTCTCATTCCATTCTGCCCCTCACGTTCTTAGGGTCATACATGATCTCTTTAATGTGTGGGGGATGACGGTGTGGGTCAGCAGTTCTCCTCTAGGAGTACTGTTTAAGGTATGCAGATGATTTAGACCTTGTCACATTTGCTGTTAATGCACATTCCCACATTTTCCCTTCCTCCTCCTCCTCCTCCTCCTCTTCAAAAAGACAGAAAGGTCCCACGCCGCACTGCTGGGACCTCAACGACGCTCCACACATCCAGTCATGCCCGCACACCACCTCCCTGCAGGGGGATGGACTGTGTGGAGCGGTGGGAAGTAGACTAGTTCAGCCTGAAAAGGGTACCCTTCTCCAAGAATGCCTTTTGACAAAAGTCTGAAGGAAACAGGAAGGGAAGTGTTCAGCTAGCCGTCTTGTGGGTCTATCTCTCGTTTTCCATTGCGTTAGATCACACACACACACACACACACACACACACACACACACACACACACACACACACACACACACACACACACACACACACACACACACACTCAAACCCACACACAGTCAGTAGGGCTACTGTTGCTGTTAAATGTGGGTGCAGTGCAGTGCAGAGTCTGCTGTCAGCTCTATCCACTGGCTGCTTGGACCAACTGCTCCTTTGATTTAATCAAAGTACTGTGTCACAGCAACCCCTCTCTCTCTCTTCTCTCACTCACACATTCACCCCCCCCCCCCCCCCCCCCCCCACACACACACACACACACACACTATACAGAAAGTATTAGTCTGCCTGCCAAGTCTCCATTTCAGCCTTTCTGACTGTAATTATACCTGTCTGGCTGCTGTGTGTGGCTACTGGCTTTGGCGCAGTAGCCTGGTCTATGGAAAGTGGAAAGTAGCTGTAATCTATATTAGTGAAATAGCAGCTCATTGTCCACCAAGACCTTCTTGTTCGTTGGTTTCTACCTAGCTCTGAATTACTGAACACACACACACACCCATGGGTCTTTGGTGTGAAGTCCAGGAGGATTTGGAGGGCATGGTGGATGAGATCAGGTAGAGGGGACAGTCCTTTTACTCTCTTCTGGGGTAGGCTGGTACACAAAACGATTTTTAGATGAGTCAGATCTCTTTATGAAAGTAACCAAACATATGGAGTTTTAGATTCTCTCAGGGACCAGCATTTATTTTCAACCGTGTGTGTTTGTGTGTCTGTGTGTGTTTGTGTTCTTGTGCGTGTGAGGTGGTGCTTGCTCATGCTTCTGTAAGCTAATGAACGTTTGCAGAAGCATCTGTGCATTTGTTTATCTCTCTCTCTCTCTCTCTCTCTCTGTGTGTGTGCGTGTGCGTGTGTGTGTGCGTGTGCGTGTGTGCGTGTGCGTGTGCGTGTGCGTGTGTGTGTGTGTGTGTGTGTGTGTGTGTCGTCCAGCCTCTCTCCCAGAGTATCCCTCCCTATCCATCCTGTCCCGTCAGGTCTTTCCTTCCCGTCCTCCTCCATCAGCCCCGACTCCCTCTTTCCGGGGGCTCCCCCGCTCGAAACATATCCTAGACGATAGTGCCAGGTCAGGGCTAGACACACTGCTATGCTGCTGACGTCCCCCTCAACACTGATAATGGCTAGCTGTAAGCTAACACTGGTATGTTACATAGACGGAGATTCCCTCCACCATCTGCACCACTCTTGAGTCTTTGTTAGTGAAATATTCAGTGTCGTCTTACAAGGCCATTCCAGAGTGTGAGTGGACCGAAGGTCAGTCTACTTGCAATGTGTGGTGACTCGTTGAACTAGACTTTTATTGGTCAGCAGTCCTGCTCTAGGAAAGGTGTCTGAGCTACTCAAGTCTCTCTCCCTCTTTGGGTTTGAATGCTTCTTGTCTTGCAAAGTTCTAGAGCTATGCAAAATTTAAATTTTCCTATGCCAGTCATGCCATTTGAATGTCGACTGCACCACCAAGGATTTGTGTAGATAATACTTTATCAATTTGGTCATGAAGGACCTCTGTTTGAACAAATAGTAGTGGTAACTTTGTTTGGCCAGCCTCCAGCCTGAATTGCACGTTGCACATCTCTCAGGTTGTCTATCTCCGGTCCTGGAGCCACAGCCAGATGGGACTGTGAGGAAGAGCCAATGCTGCATCTGCTCTCTCTCTCTCTCTCTCTCTCTCTCTTTCTCTCTCTGGCCTGTGCTCGTGGCTCTGTGCTTTTGACTGTATCACCTCTTTCTCTCTCTGGCCTGTGCTCGTGGCTCTGTGCTTTTGACTGTATCACCTCTCTCTCTCTCTGGCCTGTGCTCGTGGCTCTGTGCTTTTGACTGTATCACCTCTTTCTCTCTCTGGCCTGTGCTCGTGGCTCTGTGCTTTTGACTGTATCACCTCTCTGTTTACTGCAGAGACACATTACAACACATTTAGAATAGCAAAATGTCTTCATATTTCTTCCTTCAGTATTTATAAAGTGCTAAGCACGTGCACACACAGTAAGCACAATACGTGCATTATGGTAACATTCAACGGAATTAAGATTGAATGGTTGAAAATGATCAAATCTAATCCAAGAGGTAACTGAACCTAACGGTGTGTCCCTCAGCTCGGACCGGAGCCGTGACGCGGGCCTTCGGGGACGTGTTCGAGCAGCAGTACGCCGTGGCCCTCTTCAACAGCGTCCGCTTTGAGATCGAGGGAGGAGGAGGGGGCCAGTCCCAGCTCCTGCATCGCAAGGCAAGTGTTCCGACCCGCCGCCCGGGAATGTCTCTCCTATAAGACCGGGACTGCTTTCAGGCTTTCTCCCGACCGTCGTCCGGCTCAGGCGGTCAGAATGCCGGTCTGCACCGCTGTTCCTTTGCAGGCCGTCCAACCCTTCGCCCCTAGCGTAGCGGGGCTCACGTGTTGGTTCACTCAGCTGTGGCGCCAACGCTCCTGATTCCCATTCTCATGTAGTTCAGCTACGGCACGGAGGCACCGGAGCACTGGAGGGAAAGTGGAGCGCGTTTCACACATGAACAGTGATGTTGTGAAGAATGTAACGGCCGATTCCTGTCCCCCTGTTCTCCCCATTGCCCAGAGTGAGGCTGCTTGTCTCTCTGTCTGTCTCTCTCTCTCTCTCTCTCTCTCTCTCTCTCTCTCTCTCGCACGCGCACACTTTCTCTTTCCCTCTCTTTCCCTATCTCTCTCTCTTTCTCTTTTCCTCACATGCAGTCATTTACAGTAAATCCTTTAAAAACCTGTATCTCACCGAGCTGAAGGCAGCAGCAGGAAGCAAACAGGCCTGGCTCGTGAGCCCGTCTAAGCAAAAAACAAACGTTCCTCCTAATTCTGACTTCCCTTAGTCTCCCTCCTCCCTCCCTCCCTCCCTCCTTCCTTCCTCAGATGGATGGACCCTTAAGCCCTTTGAGTCACAGTATTTGATCTACGGCAGGATATCCATGAACAAAGTGGGTGGTGTGTTTAAGCCTTCGCACTTTCTGGTTTCAAACTGCTGTTGTTGTTGTTGTGGTCGTGCCAGGACCCTCTGGAGGACTGCGCCATCTTCTCCGGCAGCCTGTTCCAGTACCAGGAGGAGACAAAGAAGTGGAGGAACCGCCATGTCCACGTCCCCCACAACTACACCATCAACCTCTACGAGAGCAAAGCGGTACGTCAATGTCCCCCACACCGACACCGGCAACCTCTATGACAGGGGAGAGGGCAGCGACAGAAATGACCCAAAACAGACACATGGGTTATAGGTTTTAAATGTATGGCTTTGGACTCAAACCTCTGTGCTGGTCAGGGCAGAGCGGCCATGTTTCGTTCTGTTTCTTTGCCCCGCCTGGAACACCTGTCTCTTTCTGCTGTCTCCCAGGCACATGACAGGGGCCTGCTCTCTAAGGCCACCATCGACTGTGCCGGATACAAGGCCTTGACCTCCATGGAGGACTACATGAACCTGGTCAACGGCAGTCTGCCAGGTAAGACAAAGACCAGGGGGAACCAGAGGGAAGGAGGGGTGAAAGAAAAGGGAGGGGTCGAAAGATGAATGGGATTTATTAGTGCAAATACGTCATGTATGTATGAAAGGATTCAAGGATTCCACTCTTCTTTGTGTGTGTGTGTGTTCCCACAGGCATTAAGGCCAAGGCGAGCAGCAGTCCCTTTGTGAAGTGTGCCACCCAGTTCCCTCTGGTCCTGTGGCACCCGTACGCGCGCCACCACTACTTCTGTGTGCTGACGGAGAAGGAGCAGAAGAAGTGGCACGCTGTGCTGCAGGACTGCGTCCGGGACGCCAACAACGGTGACAGAGCGCAGGCACTGCGCATTCATACACTACACGTTCTTACATTACGTAACGTTGCAGTCGTCCAGCCATGGCTGTGATGCTAAGCCACGTTCTCTTGGTGCGTTCCACTGAGGTGGGGAAAGCGTGCGGCAAATCAGGTGGTCAGACAAGTGCGTGGCCAACGACGCTCTCTCAGCTAAGGTCAACACGAGTACTGAAAAAGGTGCGGGGAGAGGTGTGTCTTTGACCATCCTTTAAAGGACTGGAACAGAGAAGAGAGACACACACCTTAAACCGCAATGTTACATTGTTCTGTCAGTACTCTGCCAGCGTATAGGATGAGCAATATCCTCTGTCAGCCAACGTATTTGGCCGACCAACACACACACACACACACACACACACACACACACACACACACACATACCTGAGGGATGTTTGTGATGTCAGAGGACTTAGAAGAGTAGTTCATAAACAAACGACGCAGAACTCTCCCTCTCTGCTCCACCCTGGATAATTTGTGCTTCTCTCTGCCTCGCTTTCTTTGTTCAGAAGACAGACGTGTGTGTGTGTGTGTGTGTGTGTGTGTGTGTGTGTGTGTGTGTGTGTGTGTGTGTGTGTGTGTGTGTGTGTGTGTGTGTGTGTGTGTGTGTGTGTGTGTGTGTGTGTGTGTGTATGTGAGAGCGTTACTGTGCCTCACCGTATTAGGGAGTTGCATGCCAAACCAATAAGCTGTCCGATCTGTGTGAGGGAGGCAGGAATGTGTTTTCAGGTGGATGACTGTTGTTGTCCCCCGCCGTGAAAGCAGGGTGTGGACAAAGTATTTCAGTAGTACACCTCATTCTAATGTATCACCACAGTATACCACAATGAAAACAATAGTTTGCTTTCTATTAAAGAACAACCGGTCATTAGGTCCCTATAAGTCCAGACGCTCCTCACCTGGATGGGAAAACGTTGAGTAAGAAGACTCTAAAATAAAGCTCTTGGACCACAGCTTGTTTTCATTCTCCTGTCTGGGAGAATGGCACACATCTGGCGAGGCAGCCCCGACATTAGAGGACAATCAGGGGGAGATTGCAAAGTAAACACGCTGCCCTTGTTTGTGGTCGAGTTCCCCATTCTGTTTGGGTGGCTTGTTCCATGTTCAAAACCAGATCCTTTTTCTTTTCTCGTTGAGGAGCCACTCCCGTCTGTTTCTCTTTTTCTTTTTGTGGGGATTAATAATTCAAGTGCGTGCGTGTTTGGTAGGTTTGTTTAGATTTCCAAGGATACATCAGAGTGAGAAGTAGCCTTGAGGTTTGAACAAAAAAGACAAAACAACCGCCGGTATTATTTGTTCAGTGACATACTGTGCAAATGAGTGTAGCGTGCTGAGGCCTGTGAGGATCCCTGTGTTCCTATAGGCAGACGGATTCAGTAGAGAGTGGGAGAGAACAGGAACACTGTTATGACAAGGCCCACAGTCAGACCCTCCCTACCACTAAGCTGGACCACCCCCTCGGAGGACCCTCAGTTACCTGATGTGACCCGTGTGTGTGTGTGTGTGTGTGTGTGTGTGTGTGTGTGTGTGTGTGTGTGTGTGTGTGTGTGTGTGTGTGTGTGTGTGTGTGTGTGTGTGTGTGCGATGACCATGTGATGACACAACGTTCAGTTGATTTCGGCCTTTCCCGTCTCATAGTTCCGTATGTTCTTTTTCATGCCATTACTGGTGTTGATGGACGTGGGCATAGTCTGGCGTCTTGTCGTCGTTGGTGTCTTTCAGAACACTGATGAGCACATCAAGGCCTCACTGGGTGGGCCAGGAACACGGCGCCACTGCCTGCTAAGTGCCAGGACAACGGGAGCTTCCGAAATGCTCCCCCCTCAGGCTGTACCAGCCAGTGTGCTCCCCTCCAGACTTGTCCTGGCAGGCTCACTGGGACCAGAGTTTCTCCCTGAGGGACATTCCAGCTCTGAGGGCTCTGTCACGTTAAGGTTCTCACAAAGAGACGGAGCCATTATGGCTTCACCGCCATCTCTCCAACATTGCTGCTTTTAAAGGCAGTGTTAAGCCTGGGGGTGGAAAACATATTTTTCTGCCTGCTTATGGGGTTACCGTGCCTTTCAAAAAGTACCTTTGGCTTCAGTGTTTTTTGTTCGTGTTTTGAAGAAAGCCAGACCTGGTGGTGGCAGCTCTTTCTGATGCGATTAATGGCTTTAATCACCCACTTGTGCGCCCACTAGCTTAACAGGTCCTCCGTTTCACCCCGTGCCATTTTAAAACAAACACAC
Organism: Galaxias olidus; assembly: GCA_026901105.3. Taxonomy (NCBI): domain Eukaryota; kingdom Metazoa; phylum Chordata; class Actinopteri; order Galaxiiformes; family Galaxiidae; genus Galaxias; species Galaxias olidus. The sequence continues at coordinate 88,663 of JAPMUY010010043.1, forward strand.
ACACACACACACACACACACACACACACACATACACACAAACAGCTCCAGCTATTTCCATTAGCGCAGTCGTAAAAGCTTTGCCACACTGAAGGGCCCTGAGTGTTTTGCAGCATTTGATGATTATAACATCACTCCTGTGCGCGTCATATTGTCCGCCTTGGCCGGGGTTTCTAGTTCTATGTTGACTATCGAAACATAGGTTAGGGTACCCTGAACATTTCCATGTGAGTTAGAGGGAGATGGAGCGTGGCAGAACCCTCGCATGCAAAGCAGTCCTTTGAGAGCGTCCACAGAGTTTGCACCGAGAAGATGCTGAGAGGCGATAGCCGCTAACCGGCCTCCGAGCACAGAGACACCATTCAGCCTGACTTCAATAAGTCCTACCATAACAAGACACACGCGCATACGTCCACCTCCAGCCTTTCAGAACACACTGCTCTCTCTGTCCACTTATCGTGGAGTGCACGTCAATAAAACCTGACCGCCGGTTTGCATTGGTGCCTTTAACGTGAATAGGCAAATCCACTGGGATGTTTTTTTTTCCCCAAGATGTCTCACCTGGATGCCAAGACAACTACTCCGCAATGCCAGCCACTTTTTTTCCGAAAGGCCTTAATTGAGGTGTATAGTCCCACAAAGATGGCCTGGTATGTGTCCACTCATACATGCACCCACAGTGACACACAGCTCCGAGCTGTCACAGGTCACCAGAGAGCCGTCAATCACCACCGGCACTCTAGTCCCCCACCCCCTGCAGTCGTTGTGTCAGCCACCAACATCGCCGATCCCTGCCTCCACAGACCTGTGGAGAACTGCTAACTGCTATCCTGTACTACCGAGCTACTGTCTTTTGTCTTTACATCTCACCTCTTGGAGAGTGAGACTGTGAACTAGCACTAGCAGGAGATCGGATGTGTGTCCAGGTCAGTCAATTTGACTAACAGAGTTTCTGATGTAAAATGTGGAGGCACGTGGGTCAGGGCGCGATGTTTCTCGACACCACCCTGAGGTAGACTAAACCAACTCTTTATCATAGACTGTTTTGGAGAGGAAACACACACGCATACAGTACACACACACACACACACACACACACACACACACACACACACACACACACACACACACTCATACTCACATAGGCCCACAGACACACTGTACGCAGTACACACACAGACACACACACACACTCACATAGGCACACAGACACACTGTACGCAGTGGATGTGAAAGTCTGGGAAATGGACTGCGGCGGTTGCCTGAATTAGGCCTACCAAAGTGTAGAGTTGGGCTGAGAGGGAAATGCCTCAAATGAAGAGACTCTCGTAAATGCTCCCATATGTTCTATTTATACACACACACACACACACACACGCGCGCACACAAGTCTCTCCCTCTCCCATGTCTACTCATGCTCATGCACTGGTTGTAATCTGTTTTGGGATCTTACCCCTATCAAACAAACGGTTGAGAAAGTAGTGGTTTCCAAGTCTCACCAATAATCGAGTACAGCTTTCCCATTTACTCCTACATGAAAATATACAGGGCTCTGCTTATGTGAGTTTTAATGTTTCATTTCACAATGCGATGGTATGATCCAGGTCCTGCTTCAAAGAGATCCCATTCCTGGTGAGCTCTGTAGTCTCACTGACCTACTGTGTTCACTGGTCACGTCAACCCAGAGTGGGCACGGCTGTCATCAAAGAACACTTCCTGTCTATTTCAGCTCCTCCTGAGTCACACACTCACAGACCTCCGACGAACATGTCGATAGACTGACTCTCTCGGACAAATAAACACGCACGAACACACACACACACACACACACACACACACACACACACACACACACACACACACACACACACGTACTGTAAGTATGAATTCTGGCATTCCTCTGACTCTCATTCATGTGTGTAATGTTTGCCAACAATAAGTTCTACAAAAGTTTCCTTCCAAATAAGGATGTATGGAGGTTTTAAGAAAACAATGACTATCCAGCCCTCCTCTTGTATCTCCCATCCCATTAAGGTTACACTGCAGTCACCTGATGGACACATGATGAACACAGTGCATTAGTCCTGACACAATAGATGTTTACCAACTATAGCACGTTCCCTGTCTATACACTGTGCAGACGGCACACCTGCCTTCATGTCTGGGCTCTGCTCGTTTACCTTTCCACACTGTACGGTCCACCAGCAGGGGCCTTGAACGGGAGACATCCTTATATCAGGATACAGCTCCTGGCCTTGACTAGGGAAAATATTGACTAAGTTGACAAAAAGCTACGCGTTGAGGGGTAACTTCCTGAAAACAGCTTTATATATATATATAAAAAAAAATTCTTTCAGTGTACATTGTCCCCGTGCCAGGGAGGGGCAGTAACCCTGGTGACCACGTGCGTCCCTCTGTCTGGGGATTGGTTGGCCTCCGTTCAGCCACATCCTGTTTTGTGGATGACACCGCTGTGTGAGGAAGGCTGTGGTTCCTGTGTGGAGTCAACAGTTTCTACTTATAGGACTACGATTCCCAAAAGGTGAAGGAGACATGCTTCATCCATGTTCTTTGGGGCTGTTCTGAAAACCCTTTTTTACAGTAATAACTTTGAGTTCTCACATACCGGCCGCACAGAATTAGCCCCTTAGGGAAATCTACACCACACTGGAGAAGACAGAACGTGCTATATCTGTTTGATTCTGAGGCGGTGCCACACTCGAAGCACCGCCCCACTCACTGCCACCACCACCTCTGCCAGCTAATCCCCTCTCTGCTGCCCCCGCAGGTCTGTCTGAGGAGTGCAGAGTGGAGACGCCAGCCTTCACTGACGCAGTGCGGCTCCACAGACAGGGGCAGGGACACTATGGCACCTGGGACATGATGTGTGGCGGCCCCCCACAGGTAAGACTCCTCGCCGCTTTTCCCTGGGGCCAACGCGCACGTGGACTTGTAGAGATGGGTAGTACAGAGAGAGGTAGAGAGGTGTCTCAACACCCCCAAAAGATGTCGCACCCGGACGTGTTTTAGTCGAAAATCATTAAGGTGGCGTTTAACGAGGCAGCCTGGTTTGTGTAGAAAAGCCTTTTTGTAGTCACAGACGTGAAATGAGACCCTCCCTCCCTTAGGAAATAGTTCTTAAGCAACATCGCCACACACCTCTTTTAAAATACACACACACACACACACATACACACACATCCCCGCTGTCATGGTGTAGCCCCTCGTGAATGAGTTCCTTTCAGTCATCCGCTCGGACCTCGCTATGAGTATGCCAGCGTTTCTATAGTCCACTCTGTGCTTGGCCACAGTTCTGCTTCATTCTCTCTCTCTCTCTCTCTCTCTCTCTCTCTCTCCTCTGTCCACCGCTACATCACCCTCCATTGCCTGCAAAGAAGTGTTTGGTGATAAGGTGCTTAGCAACGTTTGCATCGGTTGTTACATTTCCTATGTCAATAATTTACTTGGACAACATTCTCACCTGTTCCGGACAACGGGATAGTGTGTTTAAATGCTCAGACTTGCTTGGGTTCCCAAGAACAAACACAGAAAAGCACACATCCCTCAAAGTAAACCATACGAACCCAGCACTGTAAGCATGTGCGTTTACGGACAATTAAAACAGCCTGTTAATTGGAGATATGCCACGCAACAAAAAAACACAGCCTCTGTGTTTCTCTTGTGAATTCAGTTGTGTCTGTGATTCCTGAATGAAGGAAAGGACAAAACATTTACAAATGGCATACGCTGGGGTGTCCTTAAGGGGTGTCCTGGGTGGAGCGTCTAGTGCGTGTCAGGCAGCTGCGCGCGTCTGTTTGCTCTGTTCACATGAACCGGCTCTGCAGGCCATCTCACACACATCCTGAGACTGGTGATGAGTCAGGGCCTTAGGTCTAAGACACACATGCGGGTACGCAGCCACACACACACACACACACACACACACACACACACCATGGAGATGAATCGCTGCAAGTGAGGCGTTGTCTCGGCCTCCCTCCTCCCCAAAGCTGGGCTTCTCCATTCAGCCGTTCTCTCCACCAGGTCCTCCTGTGGATATCTCACTTGATCTTACCGCCTGGTGAGGTGACAGCAGCGGAGCGTACTTGACCGCCACCATGCCCAGCCTTCAAAGCTCTCTGGGGGCAGACCTGTGTTCCGCACACGCAAACATTTGTGTTTATAATGGTCATTAGTGAGCCAGCAGCATGACTTGTTGCTTGTTTAGCTCATTCAAGGGGTTTTGGAGGTGTAAACAATGGGATGTTGAGCTTAAAGAAACAGGGACGCTGTGTGTGTGTGTGTGTGTGTGTGTGTGTGTGTGTGTGTGTGTGTGTGTGTGTGTGTGTGTGTGTGTGTGTGTGTGTGTGTGTGTGTGTGTGTGTGTGTGTGTGTGTGTGTGTGTGTGTGTGTGTGTGTGCTTACATGCAGGACTGCAGTCATAACACCTTTTTCCTGTCTCCCTCTGACGAGTCTCAGCCCGCCTCTTTGTTTTCACACACGCCACACAGGAAAAAGAGGCCACTGGGAAAAAGAGGCCACAAGGCCTGTTTGCCCGACTGGGTGGGGGCAGGGGAGCGCTTGTTATTGTTTTTCTTTGGGGGGAGGTTTAGGGTTGTTTTGGCCTACACCTGTACACTGTCCCCACCGGTACGACCCCCGCCCCTCTGCCGGCACCACGGTGTTGTCGTTTGAACAGGAAGAGGGGGTGCACAGTGTACACCAACAAAAGGGGTTGAAGTGGAATGATCAAACTGAACTTTAGGCCTTCACCCTAGATGGTTAAACTGAAGGCGGCCCACCAGGTTCTCATTTTACAGTAATACAATTGTGTCAGGATGAACCATGCATCAATACCGGAGTGGTTTCTGGGTTGGATTGTTCTGCCAAATACAAATGTGAGGTAAACAAACGTTGGCAGTCACCTCTGCTTTTCCTAAGCACAACGAGGCAGAACACAGTTAGTTTTGTATTTGGGCCTCAGTCTTTCCTTCACCACTACAGTGGCTTTAAACAGAAACCCACCTCTTCACCTCTGCAGCCATGTTGGCCAGCACCACTTCAAAACAGGCTCACGGCAGTGCCATGTCCCGATTAGGA
>JAPMUY010010046.1:0-93336 GCA_026901105.3 Galaxias olidus
CTGTCTGGATGTCTAGGTAATTTTTAGCATCACCTAGGAATTAGCATACCTCTAACTTGTGTACCGTGTCGCTTCTTCTTCGACTTCTTTTTTGTTCTTTATTTGGCAAACCCGTTTAAGATGAATTACCGCCACCAACTGGACGATACGTATATGGCAGGGGACAGAGTGAAGGGGACTGAGACGAGAGTGTCTAGGCTCCAGGTCTGCAGCCTCCCCCTTCTCCTGTACCACGCTACTTCAAGTAGTACTTGGTATCCGGGAACAACTGCGCCGTAAACGCGTCATTCTGTTCTCCAGGCAAGTTGTCAAGCTAACATAAAAGCCGCCGGCTAGGTAGCATATGACACGTTTTGCCTAATATCTCATGTTTTCTTCTAGCTAATGTCACTTATGCTAAACAACCAACTTCTAAAGATCCTCAAGTACAGGCTTATTCTGGACGCTGCGGCCATTCAGACCCATATCGGTAACGTTAAAAACTACGTTAGCTTGTTAGCAAGCTAAAAATCTGAATCTGCATGGGTCACTTGACTTGACTTGTGTGCTGACTGTGTTGTGTTGTATCATGATAATGTTGCCATGACCATGACTTATGATGTTCGACTTGCTAACGTCTTCGTTTACCTTCGGCTTCTGCAGTTTACTGGTGGATAGGTTGCTAACGTAGCTAACTCTGCAAAGTCAATTTGGGTTGTGTCTACGTTATCCAATGGAATTCCTCCCCGTACTTGACCCTGAGGACGAACCAAGAGAAGGAATATGGTACTAATATGTAACTTGGCACATAGAGATATGCAATAACGTCATAAGTAGTCGAGTAGTAGACAATAAGTAATCATACGTAGTTATTTTTAATCAATCATATACATTATTTAATCAGTTGGCTGTGTAACGTTAAACCATCATGAAAATGAGTTTATGCTGAGCAGACTTTCATGTCCACATAGGTACGCCATGATACCAAGGGGTGGTGGGCCAGTGGTGAGTGTGGGACACACTTGCACATACATTCCCTCGACTGAGGCTGGACTCAAGGGAAAAGTGTTTATCACTGGAGGAGCCAACCCCAACGGCAGCTTTGCAGAGACCAATGTCATAAATCTAGGTAAATATAAAAGGTCACTTGCAAAGCAAATGTATCAGATTTTCATCATAACAGAATGCAAAGTCATGAAGTCTGAACATGTTAGTTGAATCAAAACACAGAGTCAGAGATTGTCCTTATTCATTACGAGAATAATTTAAAATACATGTTTTAATGTATAGACAGTCAATCATTTTATGATTGGACTAGTATGTTCTATGCTTTTGGTAGTAGCATAGAACAGAATAGTAGCAGAATTGGAACTTCACTATCCCTTTTCTTATTTCAAAACACATCCCTGCTCTATTTTTTCCTGACATCATCTATCTCCCTGTCAGACAGTCATGAGTGGGACATTCCGCAGTGGGAGGGTCTGGATGCCAGGTATGAGCACTGTAGCTTTGTACCACAGGGCTGCCCGCAAAGCTTATGGGTCTTTGCTGGCGCACTGCAGAGTGGCAACCGCAACTGTATCCAAAACCTACAACTAACAGGTAGAGAATGGGAAACGTCCTCAGATTTCAGGCTGTTTAGGGGCTATTTCAGTGCCTTTGTTGTCGTTATAACCATGGGTGATTGTTTAACCTCTAATCTGATCAGGAATGTAGTTGTCTGCTTTACATTACCTTGATTTATTACAGTATTACCTTTATACTATCGTTAATCATGCAAAGGAAACATTATTATTTTAAAGTGAAGGTCAATTAGTTTGGGGCATTCAAAACAGCATGCAGACAAATTTTACAAATATTACATAGTTCCCAACCCTGCTTGGCATTCCTATTCTGTCCAGACAGTGCCCCCCGGTGGATAAATGTGAAGACAAATGGAACACCTCCTTGTCCAAGGACCTACCACACCAACTCGGCCATCATAGGGGACAAACTTTACGTGTTCTCAGGGGGAGAGACAGGAACTACTCCTGTCTCAGACTCTAAGCTGCATGTATTTTGCACAGGTAACAGGCTGGGGAAATTCATTTCATTAGTCAGAGTTGGAATGCTTCCCTTAATTTGGAATCTCACCATAATCTACACGGTACTATATGTTGTTATTCCTAAAATTGTTGAACAATGCGTCCTGTCTGTTTATCCATTAATTAATTAAATATATTGCGTAGGTCAGGACGTCAGGTCATTAGTCACATTGTGTGCCATAAACAGGAAACCTTGACTTTGTGTGTGTGTGTGTGTGTGTGTGTGTGTGTGTGTGTGTGTGTGTGTGTGTGTGTGTGTGTGTGTGTGTGTGTGTGTGTGTGTGTGTGTGTGTGTGTGTGTGTGTGTGTGTGTGTGTGGGTGTGTGTCAAGGCTCCTCAGCCTGGTCCCAGCCAGACACCCAGGGAAAGGCCCCCCCTGCCAGGCATGGCCATGTTATAGTGGCTGTGGGTTCCAAAGTCTACATTCATGGAGGCATGGCTGGAGACAGGTTCTACAGTGATATGTACTCACTAGAGACCAGTAAGTTTGCCAGTCTCACTAGCCTTAAAGATCTTTTAAGAGCTTGAAAACTAAATTCTATCTGCCATATTGCTATTTCTTTTTTTTCCTGGATTGCACCTGCTACTTTTTAAAGGCTATTTAATCTACTCTGTATTCATAAATCACTCAACAACAACAAAAAGTTAATCGGCTACAGGACACTTTTTTTATATATTTGGATTTCTGAAATTCACTGGTGTTTGCTTGCTCCTCGTTTGACAAAACAAACGATAAGACCCAAAACTGGTCAGTTTGACAGCCAACTTTAGCAACTTTAGGTGTGAAGTGAACCAAACATTTGAAGACCGAAGCGAACTGGTATCAAACTTAATGGTCTTGTAGAAAGATAATAATTCTATGTCTGCTTTTAGCCAGATTAAATTGCGGTGATATCCACTCCTCCGCTCCTCCAGCTCAGATCTTCTTTTTTTTTGTCCCAGGCTGTCCATCACTGTCCATTTTTGATCTTTCAAGTCCTCAAACCAAGGAAATTGTTTATTTTGCTTCCAATATTTCTCAGAAATTAAGTCAAACTTTGCAGCCTACAAAACAAAATTGCATTAATCTACTAGAAACTCTTCTCTGATTGTAAGTCTTGTTTGCTAAAGTCAGTATGTATGTGCATATGGATAGGGTGCTATAATATGTGTCTAGTTTAATATATCGTGAGCAAGCGCCGTGTGTTTGTTTGGCGGTGCAGTCAGTATGAAGTGGGAGAAGGTCCAAGCCAAAGGAGATGTTCCTCAAGGAGTGGCAGGCCATTCTGCTGTGACGCTGGGGAACAGCATCTATGTCTTTGGAGGGATGACCTCTGAAGGAGCCGTCAATACCATGTACAGGTTTCACTGTGGTAAGACACTGTATTCTTTGCGTGTTTAATGGTGGTGATGCATGCTACACGTTAGTTTGGTGTGCCATTGCCGTGGATGATTATTTTTCCAGTACCTGTGATTTATGGTTTTTAGGGAAATGTTACTTGCTTCATAAAATGAAATACGGTCTGGTAGGCCACGCTGTCACAATATTTTACCCTAAGCAGTTTTTCTTTCGAGGGCCTTTGTCATGCTAAGGTTTGTTTTATTCTGTAAATGTATTTACATTTCCAACAAATTAATTGTTTTAACAAATTACTAAAATATAATTACACCATCTGAAAGCCACTTGGGCAACTTTTTGTTTTTATATTAACGGATTATCAATCAATTTTTTCTGATAGACATTACAATGGGCTATGGGAGAATAAAAAAAATCACGGATCAGATCAGTCCTCTGGAAGTCTCAATATTTAACACAAATTTTGTATGCCACCGCTGGGCAGGATGTCCTGCGAAACTGACAAATTGCTTTATGGCACAAGGAGGTGTGTCACTAAAACAGGAAGAGATGCCCATACTTTGAGTAAAGCCGTTGATCATGCTAGCGGTATGCATCATGTCTTCTTTGCGATGGTTAGGAAAATAATTACACTATGAAAACGGTAGGGGTCCACCTATGTATATGCAACTGCCTCTATCAGCTAGAGTCTAGCAGTTTTAAAGGGGCCCTATTATGCTCATTTTCAGGTTCATACCTTTATTTGGGAGTTCTATTAGAATAGGTTACGCATTTTAATGTTCAACAAACTTGAATTTTTTCTAAACTGCCTGAATCTGCAGCACTGCTATTCACCCTGTCTGAAACGCTGCGGTTTAGCTCCTGTCTCTTTAAGGCCCCCCCTCCCGATGAGCAAAGTCTGCTCTGATTGGTCAGCTGCCCAAACAAAGGGAATTTGCCTTTGCAACCACCCTGCTTCCGCTCTGACTGGCTCTGGTTGAGGGCGTGCCAAACATTATTCAAGTGTGTGACTTATAGTGACAAGTTACGGAACAAAACACTGGACCACAAAGGAGGCGTTTTAGGCAGTTCCGGAGCAGTGTTTTCTGTGAGAGAGTAGCTCCCTTTGGCGTGGACTATGGGGTTTGTAACCTTTCTCATGCACAGAAAACTATATAACATACTAAAGGAAAGGAAAAAACCCAAAAAGCATAATAGATGTCCTTTAAATGCAGACATTTTGATCTACCGGATTAAATATTTAACAAAATCTATTCCTGTCCCATGCAGACAAAAGACGATGGCTCATCATGAAGTTTGAAGGAGATCTACCACCCAACCGGCTAGACCACTCCATGTGTGTCTTACCCTGGAAACTGAGGGCTGGAGACGGGAACCAAAGCCAAAGTTCAGCAGCTCCAGAACGGACTGTACATATGGCCTTCGTGTTTGGAGGAATGGACACCCAGGGCATCATACACAATGACTGTGTTGTTACCATGCTGACGTGACGCTTGGATATTATTGAAATGTGCCTGATTGTTTTAGTAGACGGTTCTTAAATAGAAAAAAATTCAACACTGCTTTAGATCATTTTTATATTAGTTTTAAATCTTTTTCTATGTGCCTTTCATAAAGACATTAACATTAAAAGCTAAAGTCACTATAGGCAACTTCTTTGTATTAACAATACCTTTCTACAGTTTGCACATTGTAATGTCTTAAAAAAAAAAAACTTCAGATCAGTACACTGAAGTCGCTATTCAGTACAAGTTGTTTGCCGTGAAACTGACGATTTGCTTTATGGCACAAGGAAGTTTGCCACCAAAATCAGGGAGAGATGCCCATACTTGAAGTATGGTCGTTGATCATGCTAGAGATATGCAGTGACCACGACCCTTCTGCTTGTCTTTACCACGGTTTGGTAAAATAACTACAGTGAGCAAACTAGAGGCAGCCGAAACTACCTAGTCGCTTTAAGTTCCTTTGTGTTATCCGTCCACTACGTTTGACCTTTTTGCCTTACTAAAAATCAGTGCTTATCTGGCAAACATCACATTTCACTCGTCATTAGAAAGCTCCTGATTAGACCTCAGCTTATGTTTGTCCAAAAATTCCACCACTACCATTTTGTTGAAAGCTTGTCATTTGACTTGTACTACATGTACAAACAGGCTTAACAGTTTGTCCAGTGAAGATTGAGGTACGAAGCACTTCTTACAGGTGAAGATATTAGAATGCTTCGAAAACGTATCTAAAAAATGCAAATACATGCTCAAATAATGTGGTTATAACGCAAAACAATGAAAACAAAGAACGAACCAAATTTTTATCAAACATTTATTTCCATGTCTTTGCAATAGAAAGGCTTTTTTCTACAATGACCAGATTTAATAAATAATTTTTTTTAACCTTGTTTGTGAACATGTTGGTTGCCTTGGTACCCAAAACCTTCCCTCCCCCTTTTTTGTATGATCCCACCCACACCACTCTACAGAACCCCTACAGGACTGCCTGAGAACAGCAGCAGTGAGCCTCGAATCCGGGCCGGCTAATACCTCCGCCTCTCGACGAAGAGAACATATCTCACACAAACACGCACGCTTCCAAAACGCTGGTTTCATTTCGGAAGTCCTTTCAGAAGAATCACCCATAGTGGTTGCTTCTCTTCCCGCTCCAAATCGCCCCTCCTATCCTGTCCACCAATGAGTTTGGTTTTTTTGAGTTCAATATGTACATCTGTGTGCCCCCAAACCAGGGAGCCAGGGGGCAGAAACCACAGGAGAAAGGTTGTGGTAGCTCGCCGCTCTACAGCTCATCTTTCTCCTCCTGCTCCCCCTCTGCTCCCTCGGGTGGGGGTGCGCCGGCGCTGCCGTACAGCTTGCTTACGATGGGCTGGACCACCTCTTCCAGCTCCTTCTTCTTGGCCTGGAATTCCTCCAGATCGGCTTCCTGGTGGGCCTCCATCCACTCGATCTTCTCCTCCACCGCCTTCTCAATGATTTCCTTGTCCTCGTCCGACAGCTTGCCACCCAGCTTCTCCTTATCGCCGATCTGGTTCTTCAGGGAGTAGGCGTAGCTCTCCAGCTCGTTGCGGGCATCGATGCGCTCCTTCAGCTTCTTGTCCTCGTCAGCAAAGCGCTCGGCGTCGTTAACCATGCGCTCAATGTCCTCTGGTGTCAGGCGGTTCTGGTCGTTGGTGATGGTGATCTTGTTCTTGTTGCCTGTGCCCTTGTCTTCCGCCGTCACGCGCAGGATTCCGTTCACGTCAATCTCGAAGGTCACCTCGATCTGGGGTACGCCACGGGGGGCAGGGGGAATGCCAGTCAGGTCAAAGGTTCCCAGTAGGTGGTTGTCCTTGGTCAGGGGGCGCTCACCTATGAGGAGGTGGAAATATAAAGAGATGAGGAACAAAATCCAATGTGCAACTTTCTTAGGACATAACAGTAGTTTTGAAAGGGCAATTTGTCCAACATTTCCTTGACTGCCAAAAGGTTACATGGGATGTAAACAAGAACCAACATAGCATTTCCAAGACCCAGCTACACCAACGCCACAAGCATCTGCTCACCTTCATAGACCTTGATGGTGACAGTGGGCTGGTTGTCGGAGGCGGTGGAGAAGATCTGGGACTTCTTGGTGGGCACCACGGTGTTCCTGGGGATCAGCTTGGTCATGACTCCTCCGACGGTCTCAATGCCCAGGGTCAGGGGGCACACATCCAGCAGGACCAGGTCACCTGGAAAGGGGAGAGGACACAAAAGGCTTCCGTCAGGAATAATGTACCAATTTGATACTACAAAATACAAAGGATTACCTGAATGTTTGAGAAAATACATGAAATAAGTTAAGTGTTTTAGTACCAACTCAGACAAATCCACGTCAACGTACCAGTGTCCTCCTCTCCGGACAGCACTCCAGCCTGGACGGCGGCTCCGTAGGCCACAGCCTCGTCGGGGTTGATGCCTCTGGACGGCTCCTTGCCATTGAAGAACTCCTTCACCAGCTGCTGGATCTTGGGAATACGGGTGGAGCCTCCGACCAGGACGATCTCGTCAATGTCGGTCTTCTTCAGGTCAGAGTCGTCAATCACCTTCTGAACGGGCTTCATGGTGGAACGGAACAGGTCCTGGGAAGAGAAGGGGAGGAGACGGATGGATTAAAGTGATGTTGAATTACATGTTAAGTTGGGGCCCCTGAATGCCAATCCATGATCAAAATTGATAATGTAGTTAAGAACACATTCCAGAGGTCTAAAAAGGTCTCCAGTTGACTGTACAGTGCGATTTATTAACTAACACCTGAAATGTAGTTTCAAAGACAGGTTGCGAAGCTTCAGTCGCCACTCACCATGTTGAGCTCCTCAAACTTGGCGCGGGTCAGAGTCTCGGAGAAGTCCTCTCCCTCGAAGAAGGACTCGATCTCGATGCGGGCCTGGTGCTGAGCGGACAGCCCCCTCTTGGCCTTCTCCACCTCGCGACGAAGCTTCTGCACAGCGCGGTTGTCCTTGCGCACATCCTTGCCAGTCTTCTTCTTGTACAGCTTGATGAAGTGCTCCATGACGCGCTGGTCAAAGTCCTCGCCTCCCAGGTGGGTGTCTCCGTTGGTGGCCACCACCTCGAAAACGCCGTTGTCGATGGTGAGGAGGGAGACGTCAAAGGTGCCGCCGCCCAGATCGAACACAAGGATGTTCTTCTCGCCATCCCTCTTGTCCAGGCCGTAGGCGATGGCAGCGGCAGTTCTGAAGGAGAAAGAGAGAAAGGTTAAGATAAAATGCTAGGACTTGAAAATTAGGCTATGTAAATTGTTTGCACTGTACCATTATATAAGATTAGCTATTTAAAACCTTCCAGGAGCCATGTTTAAAATAAGGGACTGCTGCGTCAAAATAAAAATGCAACCATTTCAGTGAAGTACTTACGGCTCGTTAATGATTCTCATCACGTTCAGACCGGCAATGACTCCAGCATCCTTTGTGGCCTGACGCTGGGCATCGTTGAAGTAGGCAGGGACAGTGACTACAGCGTGAGTGACCTGGAGAGAAAGAAATAAAATGATTAGACAGAACACAAATAAGCTCTAGAACCACTCTGCATATTTATGTTTGAGAAAAGAATTCTAATCCAAGCATGATTTAACAAACATTAACACAAGCTCCAGTAATATGCGGCGCATCTTAAGGCTTTGAATACCTTCTTTCCCAAATAGGCCTCTGCAGTCTCCTTCATCTTGGTTAGCACCATAGCAGAGACCTCCTCAGGAGCAAAGGTCTTCGCCTGGCCACTTCCGATATCTACCTGGATATGGGGCTTGCTTTTCTTCTCAAGGACCTAGAGGGAAAAAAAAAAATAAAAATTAGTTTCACCTTAATTTCGGCTGAAGACCAAGTCTATTTTCAGTTGCTGTTAAGTGGACCTGTCAGCACGTGTGACGCTAATATTATAGCTTCTATTCTCAGAGGTCTAAAGACATCTACAGTGGTGGATGCTGTCAAACTGAAGTGGTGAGGAGCGGATGATGGTTCATGAAGCCACTAGAAACATGGTTACGGGTTCTGTTAGCTTAGTTATTGAAGCTTTTAGGACTTATCAGCTACAATCTGATGTTGGAGCAGTCTACGTTTACAGAATTGTGTATATAGTTTAACGCTCACCTTGAAAGGGAAGTACTTGATGTCCTGCTGCACAGAGGAGTCTGCCCAGGAACGACCAATCAACCTCTTAGCATCAAAGACAGTGTTCTCGGGATTGGAAGTGAGCTGGTTCTTGGCGGCATCACCAATTAGACGCTCTCCTTCTGCGGTGAAGGCCACATAGGATGGTGTGATACGGTTTCCCTGGTCGTTCGCAATGATCTCAACGCGGCCATTCTTGAACACTCCCACACTGGAGAGGACAATAACTTAAGTTGAACACTTGGAAAATGACAGCATTTGCATTTGTGAAAACATACACTGGTGATTCTCTTGTATGACAGCAGGTGAATGGGATTTTAATCATTACCAGATTTTTCTTGACATTGATGCTATTTTCTATGAATTTTATGACTTTAGTTCTGGTAATTACATTTCAGGCACTATAGTTTAAGGAAGAATTATTTGCTTTCCACCGCCAAAATAACTGACAGCACGTCTCACCATGAGTACGTGGTCCCCAAGTCGATTCCAACCACTGTCCCCACGCTCTCCTTCTTGTCATCGTCATCAGCAAACACAGTTCCGGCAACCAGCAATACCACACATAAAAGCCTCATCTTCGTTTCTATTCACTTGGCTTTTGTTTGAAAACAATCCTGGTGAAAGAATAAGGTCGATGTTACAAAAAGTGCCAACACTGAATTGTGAGTCAGATTGTCGAAATATATCACGTATAGTACGCTAAACAGGTCAGTTTTATAAAAAAAAATTTAAGAAGAATGAATCCATATAACGGTCATCTTAGTTAGTAGAAGCGACGCAGAGCATCGATGTAGTGCTACTAGTGAGACGGGGCCGGCCTAAGGCTCAGCATTGTCATTCATTCGCTTTGCGAGACGCGAGGCATTGCAGAGGGTGGTCACGTAACGTTAATTGTTATACGCTATCCAATCTATCTAACTGCAAATAGTGCGTTCAACCATATAAACTGCACATACTAGTTCTCAACTTTGACGCAAATTTTACATTATCAGTTGCGAAGGGGCGGACTAGCTAGGTAACAAGCTAACGTTAGCCGAGCTAGCCGGTTAGCCAACCTGCGTCTATTTGTATAGAAAACATTCTACACTACATAAATATTGTTTTGTCACATACCTTAAAGAATGTATTTATCGAATCCTCCTCGTAGTGTAATCCTTATGAGTAGTTGTTCACCACACAATGTGTCTGTCTACAATACGTCTTTACTCTGTTTGTGAATCTGCAAAGTGATATGCAATGAACAGTGCTCCCGGTATATATCCCTTCACGTCTTCCATATCGTGGAGGCTCACAATTGGTCCCAAAGCAGCTCGTTGGAAGAAGTTCATTGGCTGCATCGGGCATGCTGGCCGCCGCTGATTTGCACACGTTTGGTTAAGGCAACGTCATATTTAATGTCTGACTGTACGATGCTGATAGGCCAGTTGTCAAAATGATCAATCCCTAACTATGTGCAATGCATGAATACAGTTGGAGCAATGAAGTGCCCATCTTTTTTGGGGGGCAATTTCACATTCAGCAACATTTTCTATTCATGCCTGTGTGAAGGCCCGGCTTGGGGCCTACTGCATGGAACATGCATGTTGTCGTATAAAGAAGAGCCCATTAATTTCTTTAATGTAATTTAGAAATGATGACTGCAAGACTCACCAGGGTGACTGTGTGACTGTTTGCGTGTGATTTGGGGAATACCACTGTAACTATTACATCAGATGAGTTCTGTATTGTGCATCAGTTACATCAGGGAATATATTCAAAGATACAATGCCAAAAAACAACCACTTCCATTACAATAAACGTACTATTATAAATAATGTAGAAATATAATAAATAGGCAATATGATACATAACTTATATTCGAATTGCAATTGGAAATAGGTAAATATGTAACCCAAGGTGAATCATAAACATTCTGGTACAAAAAATGCCAAACATGCACACATTAAATGACTCACTTCAAGTGCACCGTATTTTAACTATGTATTACTACTTATGGTACCTTGTAATCTAAATTACCTTATGGTAATACATGTAAGTGTAAACAAGGTATGCTAAACACACATAGCGAAATAGAACTCCAATTAAATCTTAATGAGGTCATGGTGTCGCACCAGCAGGATTACATAAACATGTTCGAATTGGGAACCATAGAGCCTGGGAGAAATTAGCAATCTATGTAGAATGTCCTCTGGTCTTGAGTCTGGGCTGTCGTTAAAACGAATCTTTTAATTGAACACAACCTAAACTTGGCCAGCAAAAATAAAAGCATTTTCAACAACCACCATAATAAATTCCAACGAATCATGTCTGCTGTGTTATGTTCAGCTAAAATGAATCTTCTGTGAGTGAGCCAGTGTAGCGTAGTACGGAGCCCCTAAAGTCCCCAAAGGAATTTTTTTTTATCTTGTGCGCACAAGTTATTATCTTACACAAAGATAATAATTTGTGCGCACAAGAAAAATAACTTGTTCCCATAAGATAAATAACTTCTTCCCACAAGATAATTATCTTGTGCTCACAAGATAATAACTTGCGCTCACAATATAAAAAAAATCGCCTTTCGGAACTTTAGGAGCTACCCTTTTCCTTCCTGTTCGAGTAACTTCTCGAGACTTCCTCAGTAGCCAATGAGAACGCTTTCTTCAGACGCGCGGGAGTTAGTTCAGGAAGCGACTAACTTGTTTTATGTTGAGTGCCCTTTGGCTATGCAGATAGATAGTGTCATGCTGTAAATGAATTCAGTAAACTTTCTTCAAGACTTTAAACGATAAAACCTTCTCTACCAGTCGCCTATGATGGCATCTGGTGCCGAGTATGCAAGTGTAACGCTTGGAAAAGGAGACAGTTTGCATCAACAGGGTAAGGTTGGGGTGGTTTGCAAATTTGGAACGTTAATATCATATGCCTTCCAATTATTATTTTTTTACAGAAACCTTTTGCTACGATAATGCTGCACACTCAGTATGATGAAATGTAGGCTATGTGGAGTGGACTGTGTTCAATATGTAAAGCAGAGATGGAATGAATGGAAATTATACAGGTATATGTTTATTTTTGCCAAAAAAGGACACATCTGACCCCACCAAAAAATATATCAGTTGCATTTAACCATAAATAAATTAGACCGGATCTGTGATGTACACGTTGTTAAGTGAGCACCTCAGAACATTTTTCACAAATGTAGTTTCGTAGATATAGGGCACTATCGGTTCCTCGGATGAGCAAGGTCCAATAAGTTCCACTAGATGGCAAAATTCCACATTTGTTAATGTTGTTTGTATCATCATTTGTATCAAAGAGATAACACATAAATATATATATACGTCAATGAAAAGTACCAGATTGCAAGCCAAACATGCTTTACTTATGACTAGACCATTTCGTCCGCATGATGTATTACATATCTGCTAGCGAGACGATGGCCATGGAGACTGTAAAACAGTTGATGTGCTTTCCATGACCTAGTACTCGCCTCCTTCCCGCTGTGTCAGCTGACGGAAGAGGATCTTACTCAGAACCCCCAGTTCTGCAAGCTCCTGGCCACACTCTCCCAGCATGTGGACCATACTGGGCTCACCAACACACTGAAGAAAGAGCTGGAGAAGGTAGTAAGCTAGTGTAAACAATCACATAAACACACAGCTTCACCTAATTTGTAATATTATTGCTTTCTAGAAAAAATGTGGTTGAGGTCATGGCCCAGTCTATACATTCAATGGAGTTTTATGCAAGAGGCAACTATTTTAGCAGTTTACAATGATCTAGATTATGCTGTTTTTGAAAGTCACGATTGTTGGACTTTTAGTGTCTTTGATTGGCCCTCTGTGTGATTAAAAATAGTGTATATCAAAGTATGTAAAGAATAATTTGTGTTTTTCCAGTGCGTGCAACACATGAACGTGTGAGGAAAGCTTGGAATTACTACAGATTACACTGTTTTCTTCCAGGCTAGAAGGGAGCTCAAGATGCAGAAACTTAGCTGGCTGCGCTCAGAGTGTCTCCACAGAACCCTCCAGGAAATGATCCAGGAGCACTGTGTTCGGAAGCACCACTCCACAGTACCCCCCGACGAGAACATGGTAGAATCCACTCTTACAGTACCTTACTGGCTAAAAATGAATTTGTATTATCGGTTTTTATTTTGGGATTTGAAAAGTGCTTAAAAAAACAAAGCAAAATGTTTATTGCTGAAATAATCTTGATTTATGTGTCGAGAATCCATAACTTTCTTTCCTGGTTACTATGTTCTAAATACTAGTCCAGGTTCTCGTTGGGGGATCTATTATTATTTTATTTCTATTTCCATTCCACCATGGAGTAGATTTTGAATGTGATATGTGTAATTTGTATGTTTTATGAGCCTATAAATGACAGATCAGAAGGATTTGTGCTGGTTTTAAACCAGGGACCAATTGACAGGGAGGAGGTGCATGCGCTGCCCTGTCACCGAGTTCAAGACCAAGTTGATTATGACATTGTCCATTGCAGTTCTATGAGACTATGGAGCAGTGCTTGGTGGTGGCTCAATGTGTCCGACACTTGGATCCTAGCGACACCACTAGCCAGGACCAACCCTATGTCTTAGGCCTCACCGCCCAGCATGTGCTGGAGCTCATGCCCCCAGAGAAGGTGAATGCATCATTATAAGCATCACACACGCTCCCACACAAACACAGACTCTACCCTGGCACTACTTCTGTAACCTGTCTGGTGGTCAAGTTATCTGCC
This sequence comes from Galaxias olidus, assembly GCA_026901105.3. Classification (NCBI taxonomy): domain Eukaryota; kingdom Metazoa; phylum Chordata; class Actinopteri; order Galaxiiformes; family Galaxiidae; genus Galaxias; species Galaxias olidus. Next base: position 13,784 of record JAPMUY010010046.1, read on the forward strand.
TTAGAAACAAAACCTTTTTATGAGAACAATGATAGGATATTTGTCTTCCTTATTTGTTCTTTTAAATCATTATTTCAAAATGGGAAATGTGTCTGTATTCCTCTGTGCAGAATGTGTCCAGAATGAAACAAAGATTGCCCAAAGAGCTGGAGAAGCATCTCAAGAAGAAGTGTTACAGTCTCCTCTCCTATTATCGGCCTGAATGGGGTATAGCAAGAAACCTTTGACTCAACACATCCTATTCTCAGAACTACCTTTTTTCTGTACATTTTCTAACCTAGCAAATAAAAAAACATTGCTGAAGATGATTAGTATATTCATTATGTGTTTAAAATCAGAAAAATAACATGTTTTTATATTTAAGTAGTATTTGGTCAACTTTAAGATTACGTGTTTTGGGTTGTTAAGTGAGAGCATGGGTGTAGCATCTTAGCCTGGATAGCATCTTACCTCGGGATTTAAAAATATCAGAGATAGATTTCACCTGGATTTGCTTGAAACTGTGAACCACACTGTGCTTCTCTGGCGTTGTCCCCACAGAGAGCGAGAGTGAAGGTCTGAAGAACATTAAGCTGTCCCGCCTGTCTGAGCTCCTGGAGAGTGAGAGGAAGAGAGCTGATAGCCTGAAGGAGAAGAGTCGGGAGAACGCCACCCTGATGCAGCGTCAGACACACTGCTATCTCTCCGTAAGCATAACGTGAAGAACCAAGAACGCGGTCCCGTGACTGTGAGAAAGACGGTGCTTTTTTAGGTTGACTTGATGCATGAGAATAAAACAATCCCATGTAGGCACATGATGGGTCACTTGTGTAGTTAAGATGTGCCTGTTTTAGGTTTCATAAATCTATGACTTAACATTCCTTCGACTAGATGTTGGAATAGGATTATATTAGTATAAAGCCCAATTAAAACAGTAGTACATGAGAATACTCATTCAGTTATTGTTTGTCTTCCAGGAGCTGTCTGTGTGTATCCAGCTTCTACAGTCTCTGATCCTTGACCACAGACTGGAGGCCCAGAAAGATCTGGATGAGAAGAAGATTGAGTACTTTGAAGCCAAATGTGAGATAGTCATGCAGAAGATCCGGTATGGGACCTTTTGACCGTTTGTAGATTGAAATGTTTGTATGTCATTAGTTGTCTTTGCAAACTCACTATAATATATTATTTAGCCAATGCTTTTTCTGGGCATTTGCGCTGTAGTCTTTGTTTAAATAAAAGTCTGCATGCAAAAAAATGCATCTTGTTTTCTACACAGGGCAGAGATGTTGGAGATCCAACAGGAGACTTACACACCTGACACAATATCAGCCCACAGAAAAATAAGGTGAGATTTTCGTTTTTTAAAATCTGCTTGGCTTTTGGTTGTCAGGTTGTCAGGTTGTCATTCAGTGGACTGCAGCAGTGAGCGAGCGGTTGTAGGAGCACGTGTGGTGAGTGACTGCGGTTTAGTAGGCCGCGTTAAAGGTAGTAGAGGTAGTTCCTGTTCTAATGTTGAGTCTAATGTCCTAAGGCATGGGAATAACTTATGTTGCAGGGGTGAGCTTGAGACAGAGCTTAAGGTCTCTCAGCTGGAGAAGCTGTCCGTGCAGTCAAAGCTGTCCTCCTTTGAGATCTTCGGCAAGGAGTTTGAGGCCCTGGCTGAAGAGTACTCCAGACTACGGCAAGAGATTGACACTAAGACCTGGGCTTTGAGAGAATTCTCTCAACACACAGACTAGAAAAGATACCTGTTTTTGGGGCTCACCTGCTACATAAGTGCATAACTTTTGCATAAGTTCTTTGTATACCAGTTTTACTTTGGTTTCAACACGTCAGTGGTATAATTTGTACATAGCTGTTTGTACTACACATTTTGTCAATTCAATTTCACTAATAAAAAGGTTTAATGTTAACATGGAAATGTTTTTAATAGAAACCTTTTGTTTGAAACCAGAAATCGATAGATAGATAGATAGATAGATACTGTATTTCTGCAGCGCGCGGTCCACTAGATGGCGAGATTAAACCATAATGTATGGATTTATTTTTGTGTCAGCATGATTGCAGACAGAACAATATTTACTTCAGTCAAAAGTAATGTGAAACTTGTTTTTCTTTGAATAACATTTCAAACTTTGAGGATCTTGCTTTCTATGGACTATCACAACTACAGTCCCTAAAACAAAGTTAAAGAGATTCCTTTGAATTTATTTTCTGGATTAAATCAATTGACAATGTTGGACCTCAAAAACTGTTCACTAGTCAAAATGTAAACATGGTCATGTACATCTCTAATAGCTCTCATGGGAAATTGGACTGACCCTAGTGCTCCAGCAGAGCCCGGGATTTAAAGGAATCTGAAAGACATTTGGAAATGTGTCAGCTGTCCCATCAGTTCTGGTATGAGACCAATAATGGCAGTAACATTACAGCTAACGAGAACCTAGGCCTTCAACTACAAGGACGGACTGTGTTGTTTGAGGACTGCGAGAGACTGCTTATCGAGTCAGTTATCCATCTTCATGTGGAAAAAGTGCAATTCCTCTGTTGCTCTACATTCATGTAAAAAAAAAGAAATCAGGTCAGCTGAGACCTTTGAGTTCTTCACAAAGTTCTCTGCCAAAATGGTTGACGTGACTGAACTGAATGTACTGGTCCACTTGAGGAGACTGGTATTTAGCGAGGTAGACCTCAAGACAAGGCTCCACCAACACAGTGTCCCACAACCTCACTAACCTGGGGCTTTTGGTGCTTACTAACTAGGATTAACACCTTGGAGGGTAGTTAAATTAATTCAGAGCTTTGAAGTATTTAGTTAAACCGATTTAAGGAATGTGTAAAACATACTAGCCAGCTTCACTGAACTTCTCTCCAGTCTGTGGTACCTCCGAGTGGAAGACTCAAATATGTCCTGCAGCTGTGACAATGTCTGGTTCCTCCAGTGGTCAAAGAGACAAAGACAAGTGACCGGGTTAATAGGCAACCCTGTCTTGGAACATCTGAAGTGTCAGTCAATGACTGTCTAAACCTTGTCCAATGTGAGCGGCAAACTGCAAAGAAGAAGATGTTGAATTGATTTTGTTCTCATCACTGGCAGGGAGTTTTACTCTTCCTGTTGGGTGTGTTCCTCAGTCATTCTGCGAGTCCATACATCCTCCCACTGCCCAGTGTCCACTGTATCGCATCACCCATGGCTGGCTGGCGTGGGCCGTGCAAACCGATGGCATGAGATGTTACAAATTAGAGGTATTCGTCTCTTACGGTGTGAAGAACAAACGTTGGGTGGTGGAGGAGCTGCTGCACAACCTGGAGCAGCGAGGAGGAGCCCCCTTTCCTCCACCCCTGCTTGCACGGCAGGGACTTCAAGGTAGGGAAGGGCATCGAGGAGAACCTCACCAACAGCCTGAACCAGAGCCGCTACACCCTCTGTTTGATCAGCCCGCACTTTCTCCACCGCATCTGGTGCTCCCTGAAGATGCAGCTCTGGAATGTGTGGATCCTGGTGACTCTGGAGAAGACATCTGCCAGCCGGCTGTCTGCCCCCCACTGGCTAGCCTGGTGAAGTCCAGGACTTACCTGAACTTGCCTCGAGAGGCCTTAACCGGGTGCCTTCTGGGACAGACAGTGAAGCAAACTGAACCCCATGGTGAGGAGTGACTCATTTTATTAGTTATTGAACCATTGTTTCCACAGCAAGCATATTTATTTTTTTATACCTGTACTTTTGCTGTATATTTTTTTTCAATATTACTGATGCCTACTAACAATAATATTAGTATAATTGAGGGATTCATTGGGTTGCCCCTGCTGACTCGGCAGTTTGTTTTAATAAAGGAGAGTTTGATAAATTACTGCTATGTTGTTGTTATATTACTTTTTGCCCACTAGAGAGTGGTATCAGCAAATGGGTGGACAAGGAAATTGTTTGGTTGTCATAAGGTTGGTGCCGTTGAACAATTCCTTTCCCTAATCGTGAAACTGCTCGATAAGCTCCTATTGTTCACTAAATGTAATTTAACCTGCCTGGCTTGGAGGTATAATGTGACTACCTTTGTGGCTTTATAAATCCAGACATTCCGTTTTAATTTGAAATGGAGTCTGTGTCATATAAAACTAATTATTTGGTTTTAGTGACAGAAAAAAATGTATAATGTGTTCACTTTTTATTAAAAGGTTCTTTGTAAATTTACATGTACAAGACCTTTTACCAGAATGTAAAAAAATTTATTTAACAATGAACACAACATAATCCTGAGAGATTTAAATCACACAAAGTAACACACACAAACATAGGACAATATTCACAGCACAGTTTGTGTCCAACATTTGCTTCCATCTCTATATTCCTCCACTTTCTCCACTCAATTTAACAAAGACTAGTTACTGTATAGCTGGTACAAATTTACTCTCTTTTTGTCTTCGACGCCTTCTTCATGCAGCACTTGCGTACACAGAACAAGCAGCTTTTAAGAGTCACAACTACTACAGTTATGAGTATGATGATGAGGAGGCCAATGACATCCAGACTGTGGTATTGGACCCAGTTCAAGTCATGTGCAGCTGGCCTTAAATGGTCTGCTCCTTTATGCCTCATTACAAACTCTGTCCAGAATACAGCCAGATCTAGTGGTTCAATAGGGCGGTCCAAGTGCACTGCAGAAAGTTTCATCATCTTCTCTTTGTAACTGGTGATACATCATAAGAATATTACAGTACTACAATATTACAGTTGTAAAATATTATGTAAACCAACCAAAATGTTTTAAGCATTACTTAGGACTGTCTCTTTCCTCTTAATGCCATGACACCTAATCACCTGTGGTTCAAAAGGAACATTAAAAAAATGAAGAGATAATGGCTCAACGTTGTTGTAGCTTACCTTTTATCATTGATGACTTTGTCGAGGGCCTGGAGCAGATTTTCAGTGGTTAGCTCAAACATATTGATGGCCTCTGCCACTCCACGGGCTACCATGCGGTGGACATTATCCCCCTGATCTCCAAACAGTGGCATCATCACCATGGGAACGCCATTGCAGATACCCTCATAGATTCCATGAGTACCACCATGGGTCATGAAGACTTTAGCCTTGGGATGTCCTGCAATATACAGGAAAAATGTTTCAGTCAGAAACATTGCCATGAGGTATCAAAATATTGGTTGAGCAGAGGAAACTGAAGAACAAACCTAGAAGATCATTCTGAGGCAACCACTTCATTACTTTGACATTCTTTGGGGCATTTTTGGGGACAGCTCCGGTGTATCTCCACACAACCTGTAGCACACATTGCATCACCCTGATATATGAACCCACTCTTAAGTTTGTTTAGCATAATGCTGGCCAGAAAAATAAATAAAAAAGCAATGCCCTAGTGTGTTAAGCAAGTCACAGGACAAAGTTTTATGCTTAAGACTCATGAGGAATTGGATAAGGAGTACTATATATACTCAATGCTACTAATCTTACTCGGTAATATGTGAATGTCTAAGCTGCTTATAACATGAACTCTTGTGTGCACACCATAAAAATAGCTTAGTGTGTAAGAAATGTACTATAATGCCCACTCAATAATGTATGGTTTATTAGCTAGAAATACAAGGTATAAAAAGTTGGTAATTGATCGTGAAAGTATTTTTCCTACTCTTTGTGGTATTTTTCTGAAAGCCTCAAAGAACTGCTTGGCTTTTTCTTCAGGCATCTGAGATACCATTGAGCCCAGGGTGAAGACGATGAACCCGTGTTCTCCTGAGCCTTCCACAAACTCTTGTAATTCCTGCAGTATAATAGAAATCATTGGTCAGAACAATTGAAATGATCACACTCAATGGAGAAAGATCCCCACCATGCATTAAACAATGATTGTTGTATAACATGTATGCCATCTGTAAACTACTGAAAAGCATAGTCAGACCTTTTTTATGTGCTTCTAATTAGAAACAGTTAAAGGAATAATATATATATAGATATATAATTTAAAACATATTTCTATATGCACAATGTTTTTACAACTGCAAATTCCCCATTGGATATTGTGGATATCACTGTGACAAATCGCAAAAAAATGTATTACCAGTTATATATGATAAAGCAATTATGAAATATCTACTACAGCACAAAAATGAATCAAATATAAAAGGGGATAATACAGTTCTGCTTTTCGTAAGATTCAAAAGATAATAACATTATGTTTGTCGGTGAGTGGAATGTGCCTTTAAACATTCCTACAGTACCGTGAAAGGATGTCATTCTTGTTCTTTGCAACAAAACACAAATGTGCAAATCCCATGTAACAAAAACAAGAGAAAAACATTAACCAGAGGTCTCCAAAAATATTTAGTGCTGGCAAACACATAAGGGGGCTTCAGTTCAGGCGTCTGTGGGATTAGAATTGCCAGAATACAGGGGGGAGAGAATGCTTTTCCTGGCTCAAATTTTTGTTCCTATGTTTGAGGTTTCTAGAGAAAGAGCGGAAGACTCTCCTTACAATGCCGCTCTCGTGCACCCTTTAAAACAAACAGTGGGCCCAATAATCTAATCATAATGTCTGTGTTTACCAAAGCTATTTTGTGATTTAGGAACCACACGCAATCAAGAAGACTCAAACTAGGGTTTGTGTGTCCCTATAAACCTGGGGGCTGTGTTGTCTGGAACCTTGTGTTCCTGGTAGGGTCTCCCATGGCAAATTGGTCTCGGGCGAGGGGCCGGACTAAGAATGGTTCAAAAACCCTCATGGAAAAAACTATAAGAGAGGATGATACCCGGCCCGGAGGAAGCCCGGGGTCCCCTTCTGGAGCCAGGCCCAGGAGGAGGACCCGTCAGCGAGCGCCTGGTGGCCGGGCTTGCCACGGAGCCCGGCCGGGCATAGCCCGAAAAAGCAACGTGGACAACACCAACGTCTCGCCTTCTCCGTCCCGTGGGCCCACCACCCGCGGGAAAAACCAAGGGGGTCGGGTGCGCTGCCAGAAAGGTGGCAGTGAAGGCAGAGGTTTTCGACGGAGTGGATGACACGTCTTATCAACATTGCGTGGAAGTCGGGGACAGTACCTAAGGAGTGGCAGACCGGGGTGGTGGTTCCCCTGTTCAAAAAGGGGGACCGGAGAGTGTGTGCCAACTACAGAGGCATCACATTACTCAGCCTCCCCGGGAAAGTATACTCCAGGGTGCTGGAAAGGAGGGTTCGACCGATAGTCGAACCTCGGATTGAGGAGGAACAATGCGGTTTCCGGCCTGGTCGTGGAACAACGGACCAGCTTTTTACCCTCGCGAGGATCTTTGAGGGGGCCTGGGAGTATGCCAATCCGGTCTACACGTGTTTTGTGGATTTGGAGAAGGCGTATGATCGGGTTTCCCGGGAGATACTGTGGGATGTGCTGCGAGAGTATGGGGTGAGGGGGTCTCTACTCAGAGCCATCCAATCTCTGCACTCCCAAAGCGAGAGCTGTGTCCGGGTCTGCGGCAGTAAGTCGGACTCGTTTCCGGTGAGGGTTGGCCTCCTCCAAGGCTGCGCTTTGTCACCTATCCTGTTTGTGGTATTCATGGACAGGATCTCACGGCGTAGCCGCGGGGGAGGGGGGCTGCGGGTTGGTGGGCAGAGGATTGCATCACTGCTTTTTGCAGATGATGTGGTCCTGATGGCATCATCAGTCTGCGACCTGCAGCACTCATTGGATCGGTTCGCAGCCGAGTGTGAAGCGGCTGGGATGAGGATCAGCACCTCCAAATCTGAGGCCATGGTTCTCAGCAGGAAACCGATGGATTGTCTACTCCAGGTAGGGAATGAGTCTTTACCCCAAGTGAAGGAGTTCAAGTATCTTGGGGTCTTGTTCTCGAGTGAGGGTAAAATGGAACGAGAGATGGGCCGGAGAATTGGAGCAGCGGGTGCGGTGTTGCAGTCGCTCTATCGCACCGTTGTGACGAAGAGAGAGCTGAGCCAGAAGGCAAAGCTCTCAATCTACCGGTCTATCTTCGTTCCTACTCTCACCTATGGTCATGAAGGGTGGGTCATGACCGAAAGAACGAGATGGCGGATACAAGCGGCGCAAATTAGTTTCCTCCGGAGGGTGGCTGGCATCTCCCTTAGGGATAGGGTGAGAAGTTCAGCCATTCGTGAGGGACTCGGAGTAGAGCCGCTGCTTCTTTGCGTAGAAAGGAGCCAGTTGAGGTGGTTCGGGCATCTAGTAAGGATGCCACCTGGCACCCTAGGGAGGTGTTCCAGGCACGTCCAGCTGGACGGAGGCCGCGGGGCAGACCTAGGACCAGGTGGAGGGATTATATCTCCACACTGGCCTGGGAACGCCTTGGAATCCCCCAGTCAGAGCTGGTTAATGTGGCCCGGGAAAGGGAAGTTTGGGATGCCCTGCTTGAACTGCTACCTCCGCGACCCGACCCCGGACAAAGCGGATGACGATGATGATGATGACGCAATCAAGAAAAGTAAAAAAAGGACTTTGGAGAATAGAATCCTCAATATGATTCAGTCTTTTTTTATGTTTTGTAGGCTTTTTTTCTATGACTCCACAGGAATTTGGCCTTTTAATTTCCAACCACATGCTAATGATATTACAGGAAAATGAAGGTTAGTTACATTTTCTAGGCTTGTTTGTTTAAAGTTTTTGCTTGTGTCGTGTCCCAACGTGTTTGTTCGTGCCTTTGTATTTGTGCAGGTGCAATGTGTGACTATGTAGTTAACAAAGATAATCTGAGAAAAACATTAGCAAAAAGAAACAGTGTGAGGTTTTGGATTATTAGGACATTGGAACCTTCCAATGATATAGACTGGATCTTCTGGCTTTCTGTAAGTAAAACAGGTTGCAAATGACTGTCTGTGAAACAAACAAAAAACCTATGTGAACTATTAATATTATTGGCTTGATTATATTGTTTTTCATATTACAATTCCTTTGCAAGCTAGTTCTGTAATAATGCAGTAATTCAGATTCTTTAAAACACAAATTCATAGCAGCTTTGACCTAAGGCACACATGCAGTTTTGATTACCTCACCTTTCATGCCAAATCAGACACTACAACTTTGGCCCCTCCCTGTCTCCTCCCACCCCCAAACAGTTATGCACGCACACATACAATAAGAAAGTCAGATGCACGCTATCCTATGCATACTCACTCAAGCTCTTAAAGCTCTTGTTTTTCAGCCACCCACACACCCAAAACCAAATTCTTCAGAAGGACCCCTGTTGTCCCAAAACTGTTGTATTAAGAAACTAACGGCCACATACTAAAGCAGAGATAACATCAAACTCTTGATGCGGTGAAAGGAATTTACCCTCTGGTCTGGTTAGAACTCACGCTACCTTGGGAAACCCCATTTAGGAGTAATGTGTTTGCATTTGGATAAAATAAAATGCAAACTTTGCCATACAAATGCAAATGTGCATAGTCACTCCTTCTTTAGCAATGTCCAGCAAATAACCTCTAACACCATGTACCTGCTAAGACAGGTTTATCTAGAAAATCAGCACATTGTGAACTTTAATCATCTACACTACTTACAAAAGCTCATATGTGAGGTCATGCAGATAGAGTGGTAGCAACATAGCACAAATTCTGCATTGGCAATAGAGGCAACTTCAAGCTCGAAGATGAAGAATCAACTTGATCATTTAGAATGACTTAAACATTGTGCAGGAACACTAATGTGAACTGGAAGGTTGTCAACTGACAATATAAAGTTCAGTATTGACTGATCTATTTTAATTTTTGATTATCTAAATTAAAGTTATTAACTGACCAATTCACTAAAGCCCTTCCATAAAAAAAGTTAAAAATAAAAAATATTTAGTAATCATGAAAATTTCCTAGAAAAGCAACTAAAATCCATAAGAATTTGGTTATAGATTTTAGGTGGCCAAAATGTTGTCCTAATCCGATAATTTCAGTGCTGGGAGGGAATGTAAACAACTCACTAAGGAATGCAGCCTATGCTCTCGGGACACACCGTTTTCTTATCACTCTGATGAACATCTGTTTTCACTGAGACGGTCCTTCTTGAGAAAAGAGTAACCCACTAAGCATATAATTCCCTATTTTGTTTGTGACTGAGGCTGAGACTCCAAGTAATTATTTTTCAATATTGTTTTGTATATAAACACTGGCATCTTTCTGTGAGTGAAAAAAGGCTGTATGTAATTAGTCTGTGATTTTGGACATTGTTTCATGTCCCCAATCCATTCACTGATTTGTGTTTCCTGCAGAATATTCCCTACACAGATTCTTGGTTGTGTAGTTCCCTAGAAAGCAGGAAGACCATGTTGTGCTGTTATCCTGAAGGATGAAAGTACAAAATAAATTAAAAGTGCACCTCATTAAAACATTTAAATGTATCAATGGTCATTCTTTTAGATAGGCAAAGATTCACAACACAAGGTGGAATTGTAAAAGATCCCTAATCCTCCTATTTCATTGCTATTTCACGTTGACTCAAACTGCTTTTCCATGGGAGGATTTTGTTGTGTTTTTTAGATCATAGAGAATAAAATTTAAAAGGGCATAGTAATTTACACGTCACCGTGCATGTGGCCCAATCAAGTTGCCCTTCCAGATACAACAAGTTCTTAAATCCTTCATGTTAGATTTATTTATGTATTACACACCTGCTCATTTGAAACTGAACTCATTGTATTTTTTTTGCTATGTTAGAAAAACTCACATAGACATCAATGTACATGTTTCCTACTGCCGTGTGTATTGGCACATCTGCTTCAGAATGCAGTTAAAACCCTCACCGGGTCCAAGCTTTTCTTGATGAGACTAGAATGCTGTCTGCAGGCTTAATGCTGCAGACCCACTTACCCAATCCTCTAACTTTTAACATTCTTCAACCCCCTTTGTTAATTCATTAAAGCCCCATTTCCACACTAGATTGAATAATAATTTTACAAAATAATACATTCTGAGTGGTCTGCAGAGGTCAGGTGATGGGCCCCTTGAGTATGTACCTGTACAATGGCATCTACTGATCGATCATCTCTGTGAGTCTTTGCCCTATAAATGTCACCAGGAGAAGAAGTATGGTGAGTTGTGATGTGAAATTGTGCAATATGTTCAACAAACAACAGAGGGAGACAGTTCTGTTCACAACCGTTCAGTGGTTTTGCTATTGAGAATATGATCATGGATTTTAGAAGTGTAATACATCATAAGGTCACGTTGTCTGTCAGAAAACTTTGACCAGCGTTATTGACTACATCCCTTCACAAGTGACTGTAACATGAACCAACCATGAGTTACTTTCTCCACAATCAGAAGTCACTCATTTTAAAATAACATTAACTAGAGGTCTGCTCTATCTTCAAAGTTATAATGGGTGCCTCGTCCAAGTCATTATTAGGGAAAAGCTTGGACTGCAGCAACAGGACCAACTCACACAAATGATCAATTAACTGTTTAAGTAGATTAGACCATGTTAACATATTTCCCAATGCACAATGTTTTTACAACTGCATATTCCCCTTGGGATATTGTGGACATCTCGGTGTCAGTTAAATCGCTAAACTGTCATGCTATTACCATTTATAATAAGGAAATCATTATGAAATATCTAGTACAGCACAACAACAAATCAAAATATAAAGGGGGATTATATAGTTCTGCTTTCCATAAGAATCAAAAGAGAATAACATTGTCTTGGTTGGTGAGTGGAATGTGTCTTTAAACATTTCTAAAATAATATGAAAGGATGTCATTCTAGTTCTTTACAACAAAACACATGTTTGTGCAAATGTGCAAATCCCATGTAACAAAGACAGAGAAAAACATTAACCTGAGGTATTCAGTAGTCTTTAGTGCTGGCAAACACATAAGGGAGCCTCAGTTCAGGCATCTGTGGGAATTGAATGGCCGAGTACTGGGGGGGGGAGTGCTGGCTCAAATTTCTGTTCCTATGTTTTAGGTTTCTAGAGACAGAGCGGAAGACTCTCCTTGCAATGCCGCTCTCGTGCACCCTTTAGAACAAACAGTGGGCCCACTGATTTAATCATAATGTCTGTGTTTACCGAAGCTCTTTTGTTATTTAGAAACCAAACGCCATTAAGAAAAGTAAAAAAGGACTTTGGTGCATTTGAATGTCTTTTTTTACATGTTTTGTATGCCTATTTTCTCTGTCTCCAAAGGAATTTGGCCTTTTAACTTCCAGCAACATGCTAATAATATGACAGGAAAATTATATTTATGGTAAATATTTCTGGACATGCTTGTTTAAAGTTTTTGCTTGTTTCCAGGCCCAATGTGTTTTTGTGGTTGTGCAATGTGTGAGGATGTAGTTTACGAAGATAATCGGAGGTGACATCAGCAAAAAAATAGCAAGGTATTTGATTATTAGGACATTGGAACCTGCCAACGTCAACATATGTTACATAACAATAACTGGATCTTCTAGCTTTCTAAAAGAAGAATATGTTGCAGAAGACTGTCTGTGAAACAAACATAAAACCGATATGAACTAACTTTATTGTAGGCTTGATAATGTTTGACTCACCGCAGGTAGAGGGGCACGCTTTGCACAGTTAATGCCCCCGATGTGGACCATGTTGGGCATTTGAGGCTTTGGCCATTCAAATGTGTAGTCATACCTTAGCAGCCAGATGGCCCCTTTACCAACAAGTTCTTTGTAAGACATATCCTTCTCAAGATACCTGCTGGTCAGCTCGTCAAAGCTGGCAAATAGAAGGCGACACATGTAGGACTCTACCATGAAGAAAAACATGTTTTTAACCCTCTGAGGAAAGGTCATTTTGTCTGTGTTGCCGGAGTAAAAACGAGGCACGTAAGAGGGGGGAGAGGGGCACTGGGCAGCGCTGTCATCTAGTCCACAGGGAATTCCACGGAGGAAGTAAACAGCCGGGATAGAGAAAGTCTCTGCCAGGATGGAGCCGCAAGGAAGGAAGGGATCTGTGAGCACAAGCTCGAAGCCTTCCCCTTGCAAACGGCTCATGAGTGGCTTGTTGTAGAGCAGACTTGCACAGCCTTCCACTTGCATGTTAGTGAAGTTAATCAACCGCTCCGCGTTGACAAACATGTCTGTGATCTGTGGAGCATTTTTGAACACGCCGTCCTTAAGACTGTCTACATTGGCTGACAGCTGAGCCTGGGTGTATGGCACCGCAAAAGTCTCAGTCCGGTAGTTGTCTGAGGATTTGATCAACATGCTGGTTTCAGGCACCAGTACTATCATCTCATGGCCTCTAAGAGAAAGTTCCTGTACCAGTATCTTCATGCTGAGCCAGTGACTGCCATCAACAGGTATAACCAGCATCTTCCCGCCCTTAACAGGCTCCAGAATGCAGCAACATAGCAAGGCCAGCAGCCCCAGCTCAAAATTCCACATCCCCTTGGCCATGCTTCCTCTTTCCGCTGCAAGTTGGCTAGTTGTGAGATGGACACAACCTCGCTGAGATCTGGCAGCGAGTGCTACTGCTTAGGGGGCTGTACTCTCAGTCTGTAGTGTGGGTGTGTGTTCGAGTGTGTCCCTGCTTCTTGTGTGAGCTACGCATTCTCGTGTGAGCAGGCTATTGTGTAACCCTGCACCACGCTAGAAACAGATATTCCCTCAGGAGTTAGGGGTAAAGTCTATGGTGGGGGTTGGATGGTTCAAAGTTAATCATTCCCATATGCTCATTAAAGCTGAATGGGGTAAAGGTACTGACAATGTTTCAGCTGGAATAGTATTCATTTCCATCGATGCCAAGCCAAACAAGCAGTTTTACTTTATAATAGATTTCATAAATTTTTTATCTAGCATGTTACATATGAAGAATTCTAAGGCAAGCTAGTTCTGTAATAATATAGTAATTCACAATCTATAAAACACAAAGTCATGGCAGCTTTGACCTAAGGCACACATTAAGTTTTGATTGCCTCACCTTTCGTGACAAATCAGACACAAAAACTTTGGCCCCTCCCTGTGTCCTCCCACCCCCAAACAGTTAAGCACGCACACGTACTTTAAGAGTGTCAGATGCACGCTATCTAATGCATACTCAAGGAAATTCTCTTGCTTTTCAGCCACCGACACACCCAAAACCAAATTCTTCAGAAGGACCACGGTCGTGCCAAAACTGTTATATTAAGAAACTAACGGCCACACACTAAACCAGAGATAACATCAAATCCTTGATGCAGGGAAAGGATTTTACCCTCTAGTTGGAACCCACACTATCTCAGGAAACCCCATTTAGGAGTAATGTGTTTGCATTTGGATGAAATAACAAAAGAGCAATAAGAAAGAGAGAGAGGGAACCAACAGAAACATTGCATCATTGCACACAGTCACATCAGTCGTCTAAGTTACATAGCTTCACCCTAAAATGCAAACATCGCCATACAAATGCAAATATGCATAGTCACCCCTTCTTTAGCAAGGTCCAGCAAACAACCTCTAACACCATGTACCTCCTAAAACAGGTTTATCTAGAAAATCAGCAAATTGTAAACTTTAAGCAGCTACACTTATTCTATAGGGTCATGTGAGGCCATGCAGATAGAGCAGCAGTAAAGCACACATTTTGTATTAGCAAAAGAGGCAACTTCAAGCTCGATGTGAAGAATCAACTTGATCATTTAGAAGGACACAACAAAACTTAAACATTGTACAGGAACCCTACCGTGATCTGGAAGGTTGTCAACTGACAATATGAAGTTAAATATTGACTGATCTATTACAAAGTTATCAACTGAGCAACTCACTAAAGCCCTAGATATGAACAGTCAAAAAATAATTTGTCATTATGAAAATGTCTTAGAAAAGCAGCTAATAGCCATATGAGTTCGGTTATAGATTTTAGGTGTCCAAAGTTTAGTCCTAATCTGACAATGGTGTGCCTTTCAGTGCTGGGAGGGAATGTAAACAACACATTAAGGAATGCAGCCTATGCTCTCGGGACACACCCTTTTCTTATCACTCTGATGAACATATGTTTTCACTGAGACGGTCCTTCTTGACAAAAGACCCACTAAGCATATAATTCCCTATTTTGTTTGTACTTGGGATTGAGATTCCAAGTATGTTTCACTATTCTATTATTTTTTGTATAAAAACACTGGCAACTTTCTGTGGCTGAAAAAAGGCTGTATGTAATTAGTCTGTGTCCTCAGTCCATTCACTGATTTTCGTTTCCTGTGAACTATTCAATATTCCCTCCACAGCTTTTTGGTTGTGTAGTTCTTTAGAAAGACCACGTTGCGCTGTTATCCTGAAGGATGAAACAATAACAATAACAACAAAAAACTCAAGGCACACCTCATTGAAACATTTAAATGTGTCAATTTCTAGGATAGGCAAAGATTCACAACACAAGTTGAGAAAAAGGTATGCTGCTGGCTCAGTTGGTGGTGCAGCTGTGCTGCTTCTGCTTGCACAGAATCCTAATGGTAATGTTACTTGCAGCTGCAAGGGCTCATGTTGTGCAGTCACATTTCAATTTCTTTCCCATTTCCTGTCCTCCTAACAGCAGACAACTGTAGGAAAAAAGTAAAACACGTACCAGCACGCACCATGTTGTTGTTGATGACAGTCACATCAGTACCCTAAGTAGCCTAAATGTGTAATATTGCTAATGAAAAATGTGCATAGTCACTCCTTCTTTTGAAATGTCTGGTAAATAGCCTCTGACACGATTATAGCTGCGAATGAGTGCTTATCTAGAAATTGTTTAGTTACTAACTTAAACCATGGCAGATCATTAATAATCAACCCGGCCCATTGGTTCATAGGTCAGACGGACAGAGTGGTATGAAGCATTTAAAAATTACATAATCAATTTGAAATCAGGGCCCTTTCAGATGGAATTGTAAAGAATCCCTAATCCTCCTATTTTATTGCTATCTCACATTGACTCAAACTCTGCTTTTCCATGGGAGGATGTTGTTGTGTTTTTTAGATCATAGACAATATAATTGAAAAGGGCATACTAATATACACTTCTTCTTGCACACATGCTCATTTGTGACTGAACTCATTGTATTTTGTTTCCTATGCTAGAAAAACTCACATTGACATCAATGTACATGTGTCCTTCTGCCATGTGTATTGGCACATCTGCTTCAGAATGAAGTTAGAACCCTCAAAGGGTCCAAGCTTTTCTTGATGAGACTAGATCGCTGTCTGCAGGCTTAATGCTGCAGACCCACTTACCCAATCCCCTAACTTTTAACATTCTCCAACCCCCTTTGTTAATTTATTAAAGCCACATCTCTTCACTTGATTATATTAATATTAATAACAATAACAATAACAATAACAAAAACAATAATAATAATAATAATAATAATAATAATAATAATAATAATAATAATAATAATAATAATAATAATAATAGGTAGGGGTAGGCAGAGGTGGTGGTTGCTTTCCTTTGAGTATGTATACAAATACCTGTACAATGGTTTTTACAAATCCAAAAATATGTTTGGCATGTGAGTGAGTGAGACATTTTCCGTGTCTTTGCCCTGAAAATTTCACCAGGAGAAGAATAAGAAACCATCTACGAGAATAACAAGTAAAGTGAGTTGTGATGTGAAATTGTGTAATATGTTCAACAAACAACAGAGGGAGACAGTTCTGTTCACAACAGTTCAGGGATTTGCTATTGAGCTGGAAAGTGTACTATGATTGATTTTAGAAGGGTAATATCATATGTCATCAGATCACTGTAATGACTACATCCCTTCCCATGTGACTGTAAAATGAACCAACCACGAGTTATTTTCTCCACAAATCAGAAGTCACTCATTTTAAAATAACATTAACTAGAGGTCTGCTCTATCTTAAGTATTATGATGGGTGCCTCGTCCAAGTCATTATTGGGGAAACGATTGGACTGTAGCAACAGGACAGACTTAGATTATGATAGTTCCCTAGAAGTATTAATGGTTTATGTCATTCCAGCAAATGAAACAAATGAACAATTAGCTGTTTAAGCAGAGTACACCATGTGGCCAATAGGTGGGTTAGTGTAGATAAGTAAACGTGAACATGCTACGGCAGAAGCACTATTTAGTAACTGATATTTTATGTTCAGCATGGTTCTCTGCAGATAAACAATGTGATATATTGGTTAAACTTCTTTTCGGTGGGCGTTCATTTAATATCCAAAGAATGTAATTATATCAAAAGGTTCTCTACAAATGTACACCAATGATGTTGCTATTGTAAAATGTAGGTGTAGAAATTATACTTACTGAAGGCAGAGGCGTTGTCTCTTTGCAGTTCAACCCACCAATTGTGACCATATTTGGCATTGTTGGTCGAGGAAACTCAAAGACCCAGTCACGGCGAAGGAGCCACAACGCTGCCTCACTCATTAGCTCTGGGATGGTTGTCTCCCTCTCTAAAAAGGCTGAAGCGAGCTCATTGGCAGGAGCATACATATACCTGCATGCAAGGGGCTCCAGTAGACCTTGCAGAAAGTTGACTGTCCTTTCTCCTAGGGTCATGTGATCGGAGTAGTGGGAGAAGGTATAAGGCACATAAGACGAAGGCACTGGGCACCGAGTTGCGTGGCGGTCCGCACCACAAGGAAGGCTGTTTAGAACATAGACGGAGGGGATTTTCAGATACGCTCCAACAATGACTCCGGCAGGCTCAAAAGGGTCTGTGAGAATAGCATCAAACTGCCAGTTGCGGAGGATTTGCATTAGCTCTTTGTTGTGCAGCAGACTCTTGCAGGAATTCAAGGTGTAGTTCTTCAGCACCTCCAGGGTCTTGTAATGTGCCCACACCCTTCCCACAAGGTTGGAGGGGTCAATGGTCATCAGTTCGTCCAGATTGGCCTTGTTCATGCTCAGGTATTGGATTTTAGTATAAGGCACAGGGAAGGTAACAGATGTGGTGTGTTCAGTGGGCCCAATGGCCCCACTCACCTCTGGCATGACCAATAGCACCTGATTACCTCTCTTACCGAGCTCGTCCACCAAGGGCTTTATGCCTATCCAGTGGCTGCCGTCAGTAGGGATAACTAGCAACTTCCCGGCCTGCGCCGACACCATACACAGGCAGAGCAGCATGGCTGCACCTGCAGCTCTATTGCACATTTTTGGCTCAGCCATAGAAGGGCAAATTCAAACTCGAAAAATTATGGGGCTGATTTCCAGTTTCACTTTATTACATTGCAGTCATGCAACACTGGGGAGAGGTGCAGAACATTAGATAAATATCCTAGTGAAAGCTCACAATTATAGATTTCATTTGTGCAAATACCTGTAAAATATTTGTATTCCAACATAAAAATTACCAAGTAAAGATGTAATTGTTGTTTCTTACCTTAGTGTGTTTTAGTTGTGATGAAAATCTTTACTTGTTGAGCTATAGAATAACCCTAGCTCAAAATGCTGTGTGTGCTGTCATTAGCATTTTTCTTTAAGTGTTAATAGGCACTGACACATTTCACATGAGTTTGAGTTGTGTTTAAATAAGGACTTCTAACACAGCAAAGCCAGGGTGGGGAACTGGTTGATGATTAATCTAGCTGGATATTTCTACTGGCTCAAAGGTGAGCCAAATTGTTTAACATTGTTGAATGGAGACTAAATACTTGCTGATACTGTTTGATTGGCTAATCATGACTTAGAAAAAGCTATTGTGACCAACTGCAAAAATAGCAAAGCATGATTTGATCGTGTTGCCTTTTATGCTATGCAAAAACATCCAAATTTCTCGTTTGAATTTTTTGCAAAATGTATCAATAAATTTTTGCCAGTTTGTCTCTGCTAACAAACAACAACAGTTGTCATTGAAATTTAAATTTTACAGAGCTAATAGTTTAATATACCAGAAAATATAAATTTCATACATTATCTTAGTTTACTTGATTTCCCCATATCCATGGATAATGTAGCTAATAGCTGCCACCAATGTTGTTTGCTGTCTTTAACATTCCCTTTATTATCTCGAGGTTTGTATAAAAAAATAATTTTTATTAAGTCCCGAAAAAAAAAGAATGTAAAAAGTGCAATTAGATGTAGTGATTAGGCTGGTCTTGGTTTGGCTGTAACATTCGTGAAACCTTGCAAGAGCATGAAATTGACAGTGATCTAAACCACCGTTTTATTCAAGTAGGAAATATATGCCACACATTACATAACATTTATTATTAATTGGAACAATAATGGAAACTAAAACCAATAACAAATCCTTCAAGGATACAACTCATTGAGAACGTAATTGCTGCATAAGACGCTGTTGGCTTGTGTTAACCAGAAGGTGGAGCCAGAACCAAATACAACTATTAAATCATTTCTATAATTATTGCAACAGTGAAGTGTGCATGCGGTAAATTGGAAACTTATTATCAGAAACATTATTTAAATGGAATGTTGGACATAATTTAAGGTTAGCCAAGCTTGCTTTCTGCGAACCAAAAAGTCGCATATGTGAGGATTAATATAGGCTATAGGCTACTGTAGGCTAATGCAGTGTTTCCAAATACAAAAACCACTGGGTTTATAAAAATCAAGGGTATATAATACAAATTATAAACATACTCCTACCGAAATGTAGTTTATCAAAATAAATAATAAATAAGCTACAATAGGCTATTGTTACAATAGCATTCCCCTATGGACACTTGAATTTATGTCACGAATTTACGTTTGGTTGTTCGTGGACTTATCACTTCTAAAAAAATTGTTTTAATTTAAATGAGTTGTTTTTATTTTATTTATCTCAAATACTTGGCAACAGTTACGGGAATACTACGTCACTCACAAAAATAAAACTATTGGTATTGGCATGATTGTTAGAGGCAAGCACAGTTAAATGGTTAAATGTCGAAGTTGACTTCCTGCTAAACAAAACTTGAAAACCATCTTGCATCTCAGAAGCTGCCAAGTGCAAGATAGACTTCAAAGAGAGATCTTTGTCTCTCTCTCCTGCTCTTTGAAGAGCACGCGCCGATCCAGAAGTCTCCAAACATTCCTGAGGATACTGTGCACAGAGGACATCCCTGCCAGAGCGACCGAAATAAGTGTCGTCTACAGATTTTTTTGGACAGAAATCCATTTATTAATGGATGTTTTACCATAGAAATATTTGGTTACTGAACCTGACAAAAAATGTTTTCCTTCACTTGAAAAAGCTCAACAGCACACTGTCTTGCTGATCACAAGGAGTCTTTGTTTGTCCGAATTTACGCGTTGTTATACTGTAGCGAGTTCTTTGTTTAATGCAAAACTAGTATTTCGAAAATATCTGCAGTTTCTGAGATTGTATGATATTTTTGCTTTTATAATATTTATTTAGCCTAAAGTAGGCTTGAGGCTTGAAGTTCCATATTGCGGGAGCGGGGCACCTGCTGAGATGAAATTTTTTTTTAATTTCACCTGCTATGTCTAGCAAACTGAGGTATACCTTTACTTTATTCAATAGAACAATTGTATTACAATTGCATGGCCGGTTTTTTATGAGATGCAACGTTGCATGGTTGGCTACAGGATGTGTACTGTTTCCACTTTTGTTGCAGGTGAGCAAGGCATGCATCAGCACGTGTTTGTATTTGGCCCCAAATCTTCCAAGGTGGATTTAAGCTTCATTATTGAATAGGAATCGAAAATACACTGAAGATGAGAACACTCCAATCAATACTGTTACTTATTTTCCTCAACCAGGTGAGAGTGCAGTATTTCTATACTTTAACATCAGAAGACAATAGAAGTATGTCTACACGCTGATGTGTTTCAGTGTAATGGAATGAGAGCTATGGCTTCCTATAGGCTCATGATGTATTAGTGAGTTCTGCAATGAAAAGCAGGCTACATATTGGCATCCTGGTAGAAGTAGGTTGCTTTCATATGGGAATTTTTTTTTATTCTGAATACACTCATAACATTTCCTAGAAATGTATTTCTTTGTATTTAGTATTTAGGCTACACAGAAAAAAAGTTTTACATTTAAGGGTTTCAAATCTTATTATTTAGGGGGAAAATGTAACACAATTGAAGAGTAATACGTTTTCCAGTTGACTGTATTGATATTTTGGCATATACCATTGAACAAAGTATGTCATAAGATACAAATACATAATTTGTAATTAGTCATACATTTTCTATGAATTGTATTACAACTTTTCTTATACAATTCATTAATTGCAATTTATGGAAAAAGCGACACTTTTTTGTTAATTTTACAGACATCATTAGGGGCGGGTTTTTGTGTGGCAATACAGCTATTATAATGTGCATAGATAAAGGCATTTAACAAAACTATTAAAATTGTAGGTTGAAGGACTGATACGATATATAATCTTTACATTTCCCGTTGGTAACCTTTCAGCTTCCTTTTTATCCATTGATTGAACTAATTATGACAGATACAAATGTGAAATCAGTGACATGGGGCGTTTATTGATCCTCCTTCACGTCAATCACATATGAAGGAGTCAAATCTGGTCCAAATGTTAGAAGGCTGATGGATGTTTGAACAATATATTTCAGAACAGACGGATATTTTCCTGCACGTTTTAAAATTGCTATTTTGAATTTGATGAAAGTTTGTTGTTTGTGTGTGTGTGGGACAGAGAGAGAGAGAGAGAGAGAGAGAGAGAGAGAGAGAGAGAGAGAGTAATGCAAATCTGTATGAAAGAAACAACTCTTCAGTCAATGGCGAGACCTTCAGTTTAGACCAGACTGTAGTCAAAATAAATTACTGAAAACAACAGCCTTCAAAACCTTCACTAGTTCTCCCAGCTGTCTTACACAATATGATTGGAAAATAAATCCATGCTAAAACTGTTGTAGGGTAAGCCTTATGTGACCTAATGCTTTTTTCATTGCATGATAAAGCTCACCAAATTGATATTAGGATTTAGGCAAGTTTTATATTATTTACCGTTTTATGCACACGGGATGTTGCTTGGCAGGAGTGTAAAAGGCAGTGAACATGGTCTTTGTTTGAATTTAAGGATGGGACGTGATCAAGCTCTCAGTCCAATAAATGACATCATGACCACAGTCAAGCTTTTGGTCTAAAGATGTTAAATAACGAAGGGGTCTCGTAGAAGGAGCCGCACACTGCTCTTCCTGTGTTGTGGAGGCGTTGTGTTGCTCTCAACCCATAGAGAAAGTCATCCTCCTAGCAGACTCAGCCATCCCCTGGGTGCCTACGCCTCAGTAGACGCACTCCCGACAGGCCCCACTGTCTGGGTGTCTGAATAGGGACATATTGTCTCTGGACGGCGCTTCCACATACTCCCAGGCACATAGGCTACATTGTAGCCTAAATGGAGACGATCACAGAAGAAATAGATACTTTGATACTCCCCACTTAATTAGTGTAGTGACTTGGTCTCTCTCCCCCTCTCCCCGTCGCTCTTCTTCTCACACGGACACGCGTGCACGCACACACACACACACACACACACACACACACACACACACACACACACACACACACACACACACACACACACACACACACACACACACACACTCCTGCACAAAAACACACAGTTATACACACTGATCGTGATTCAGTGAAAGTCTGGCCCCAGCATCTGTGCTGTACCCCAGGGACAGATAAGAGGGTCAAAGCCTGCACATGAGAAACCATTCTTCTCGACGACATCTGCCGCAATCTACCTTGGAGAAAGTGACAGGAGAACAATGTACACGAGGACAAAACTTCTCATGTAGATTCTGATGTAATGAAAACTGGTGTGATTTTGCCCTAGCTCCACCAGTCTACTTAACAGTGCTAGACATGAGTTAACATGGCGCAACAAAGTTGAAAGAGGTTCCTGGCAAAGACAACAGTTTCAGGCCCGTCTTCATAACAATATCCAAATGCAACGCTCTCTCAGGGGCCTTTTTACCCTGTCTCCCCTTCCCCACGCTCAATTAGGGTCGGGTTTGAATATTTATTTATTGTATACTTAAAGGCAACTAACACTGGAGAGTGAAATAAAATGTACAGTTGGGGGATTAGGGGCAGCTCTTTAATCTCATGCCTTTGATAATACTGCATGGGCTGATTGATTAGTTTTTCAGGAAGCTTATGTCAGAAAAACCTAATCCGTCTTTGGATTGTGCCATCCTTGTAAGGTTCTCCGCTCCGCCACTTTATCATGGCGGCGAATTACAGAGCTGCTGGGCTGTGATAAGGTCCTCGTCTCTTCCACAGCCTCCCTTTCCCTCTGGACAATAAAATAGCGCTGTTTATATTCTTCACATCCCGTTCTAGCTTGGTCTTCACATCAACCTCTCACAGGATTTGCCTTGTAAGAGACAGAAAGAGACGGGAGAACATGGGTCTCCCAAAAACCTGCCAGAGAAAAACTGAATAGGGAGGACGTAAATATGAGAAAGATGGCGGTTCGGCCAAGCAATTTCTGTGGAAGTGATTTCGATGTGGATTTTGAGTTAGTAGAGAGTTTGCCCGTGTAGAACTGTGAGGATGCTGGGGATTTTAGGAATCCTTTTATAGCTTATTCAGTGCTGATGTGTATCTGTGCTCATATTGGGGTCACATTCTTTCTAACCAGAAGGCTTGACTGAGTAATCCCTTATAAACAATACTGTCTGTGACATTTGCAGTACTCAGTCCCACATTGCGCTCTGTCTACGCGTCCAAAGGCTGCCTTTTCCCTCTGTGAAATCCTTAAACGCAGTGTAAGAAACAACAAGTAGTTTACAGCACATCGACTTTGTCAAGAAAAAGAGCAAAAAGCTTAATCATAATTGTATAATTGTGTTTGGAGTCTATTAATCTAATACTGCTTTGTTCATACTTCTCAGTGTGGAACAGATGCCAAATGATGACAAGAGATGTGCTAGTAATTGGTCATTCGAAGGTTTTACAAATTCCAATATCGACATTATTTGCTATCTGAACGTCATCGCTCTTGATATAGTCTCCTGTAAAGTATACCTGCACTGTCCCTTTAATAAAGAGAAGGCCCAGTACTATTTGTTCCCCATGCCAGGTGGATTGAGTATTATGCTGAATATGATGTTGCATTTCCAGGCCTGGCTGATATGTTTTTATGGTCAGTATGTTGCCAGAGGCAGCGCATTAGATGTTGAGGCTTCACACC
Source organism: Galaxias olidus (assembly GCA_026901105.3). NCBI lineage: Eukaryota > Metazoa > Chordata > Actinopteri > Galaxiiformes > Galaxiidae > Galaxias > Galaxias olidus. Next base: position 37,800 of record JAPMUY010010046.1, read on the forward strand.
CTCATAGCATAGTTGTTAACTACTTAGGAGGAAGAGACAGTTACTCTGTAATCCGCAACTCTGCTTGATGTGGTGTACATGTGCCTGCCTTCAATGCCGCTTTACCCCACTCATGTGCAGAGCAAATACACCAGAGTGAGCGTATCACTGGACCCGGTGAGGCCAATCGAGGTCAATAAGTGAAACATGGAGCATGTTCTCAAGATGGGACTTCTCTTCATTATTTGAATCAAAAACATATTTTTTATTTACGCTCTTCTCCTTGCCCGTTGTCTTTAACCAGACGTGCTTGAGCCTGTATGGCTTTCAGTCAGGGTACTGCATCAACCTGACCTCTCTTCTCTGTAGGACAGGCATAAACACATGTTGGGCTGTACCATAATTTGGTAGAAAACCCGGCGGCGGTTGCCAGATGGACACTCAGGCTCTCGGTGTGGTGGACTGTTATCATACTTTGAATGGACATTGACATAATTTCAGTAATTACTGCCTGGTGTCTGGGCCAATCGTGAGACATGCTAGGGCTTTATAAAAAATGATTGATCCTTTAAATTAAATCTGTATTTCCTTTTCTACGAGACAAGACACAGCTTTAGAATAAGCACAATAAATCTCCTCTGATTAGTCTCAATTTTTATCTTCTCTTTCGGGAGCTTTTGGGCTTTCACTTTAGCTTGTCATTTTCAGCCTAACAAAGCGCTGTCAGTTCCTCTCTGTCTTTGCATATTTCTTGTGAAATACCCGTCGTCAATGCTGGTGAGAAAAATGGAAGCAATGGCATTTCTCTCTCCCGTTTCTTCTTCAAAGGGAGCTGTCTCTCCCAGATCAGTCAAGGTGCAATCTGTTCTGGGAACAGAAACATTTGCTCTGTCAAATCGAGCTTATCCATTAAGACGTGTGAGTGAGCAAATAAAGAAAAAACATCGAAAACATTAGAATTTGTCTTTTATGTTTATGTCATTTTGAAAGGGAAGAAAAAGAACATGAAAATGAAGTTGTCAAAAAATAAATTGCTCACTGAGGAATTTTAGACTTTTACTTTTGAAGATGAAAGTCAAAAAACTGTAGAATAATTGGATATGAATACATCGCAAACAGTAACACACATAAATACAAAAGAAAATGTTCTGTCGTCCAATAAAAGGAAGAAGTGTACAATATTGATCAAAACATAGTATAGGTCCAAAGCATATCATAGTACTATCCTGTTGAATCCCTGCTATCAGACCTAAAAAGGTGTGCAGCGGGTGTCAGAAGGGAGTGAGGAAGTAGGTGCTTTGGCCGTGTAAGGGGATTATGAAAGTGATGATGCGTTGAAAGGTAACACCTGGAGGAAAGTGAAGTGTTCAGGGCTTTGCCGCTGTCAGATCTGGCAGGGGTTGAGATAACACAAGTACCCCAGATTACCTGACGGCTCTCCGGCACTAGCTAGCTACCCATCCCCACCCGCATCTCCCATCCTCTCTGCTCTTCCTAGATATGGGTGGGGTGCGGGTCATGTGGGCCTCGTTAACACCCGCTCAGGTATAGAAAGTCCTCTCATCGTTTTTCAAGTTCTCACCCACTGGCTGCCTTTATTAATTTCCCAATAGGTAGATCATTTGCCATCTACCTAATACAGAATAGTTGACCTTACAATTTGAAGTACAAAAAAGGAAATATAACTCAAAGAACTAATGAGGCGTATGTCTTACAATCAAACTATGCCAATTGTTTTCTAATTCTATACTTCTTGTTAAAGTGCATTTCTAGTTTAGACCTGGATAAAGAAAAGAGTCGTGCAGCCTGCAAAATACCGGTGTTGACTCCTCACAAATGTTTCAAGCAAAGAAAGCATAAAGCCCCCCATAATATGCAGTGATTAATGGGTATTTATTTCCAGCAAGAGAGTTGCCATATTTCACGTTTCATTTGGAGTGTCCAACGTCCTAATAATGACGTTGATATTATGAGCACATTCCCCGGATTACCTATCACAGCTGTCAACTGGCAGGCTGAGAAGGAGAGATCCCGACACGGTGATGAAAGCATCAGTCTCACTTTAACTTCCATGTCTCAGGTGTACATGCCAAAACGAGGAGAAGGCTTTGGAGATATGGCATGTTGTGTTTCTAATCAAACTGCAGGTAGCCCAGAAATTGTTCAGTTAAGAGACTTCATTATGCACCGTAATGAAGTGCCTTTTGAAAAGTCAGTTCACTGCATGATTGAGTTCTTCCTTACATATTTAAATCATGAAAGTTGACTCATTACAAGAAACATGTTCGATCTCTTTTTAACTCGTACACTTAAAGTACGTAATGTACCTAATTCATCGTGAAGATAGATCCAGTGAGCAGGTCTAAAAAGATCAAGTAGGATCCCTAGCATGGCAGAGCAGACCACTACGGCATTAGTAGAGTTTAAGCTGCCCATGCTATGGTATATCGCACAAACTGGGGTCAGGTGGTAATGCCATTAGGGATTATACTGGGGGGTGCAAAATGCTGTACACACACACACACACACACACACACACATACACACTCACACACACACACACACACACACACACACACACACGCACACATACCACACGCAAACATACTCACACCAAACACACACTCACATACACACACACACACACACACACACATGCACGCGCTAACCCCCTGTGATCAGTATGAGCCCAGAGTGTAGATTTGCTGCTCCGCTCCTTCTCCTTAGTGCAGAAACCCCTGCCTTCTGTTTCCCTGGCCGACCTCTGATTAAGAGTGATGGCTTTGGAGCGTGAGGCTGTTCCAGCCATCAGAGCAGCAATCTATTCTTCGGGAACGTGTAGACTCAAGCCCTCAGCTGCCCCGGGGCCCTCCAGGGCCCTCTCTCCTGGAACCAGCTCTTTGTGTGAATCATTACAAATGAAATGCCCTGTAACGTTTAGAAGGGAGGATGGGGAGTGATGCGATGGGAGGCTGGAGGGATGGAGGTGCTGAAGATGGACTTAATGTGAATGCGGCAGCTTGTCATGTTTGATGCTTGAAAACAAGAGGTTGCCGTCTCTCCTGCTCCTTCAAAACCTGGCGTTTAGAAAAGCAGCCATCCAGTATGTATAGTCTAGTATGGCCAACATGGCTGCCATGTGAGTGTGGCAGTGTGTTACCGGTGCCAGTTTAATTTCAACAGAAGGCAGCTTATTCCGAAGGAAGGCATTAAGTTAATGAAGCTTCAGACACAGAAAATTAGCAGGGAAATGAATTGCACCACCAAAGTGAGGTCAATTTGCACAGATAAATCCATGAAGAACAGTGTAGTGCATTGTTGAATGTGCTTAGCTTGGACCAGTGAGCAGGTTAATTGTCCAGTTTGTTTATTGTAAGAAAGATGTCTGAAACTCATGCTTGCCAGACAGATAATGCAATGTGCTGGAACAATCTTTTCTTTAAATTCTTGCCAGCCCAAAATGAAGGGGCAAAAATAGAACTGCTTAATGATGATGCAAAACCCCCTCAAAACCTTTGACAGTGAAAAATAAAATCGAATTTCAACCAATTCCAGGCCATAAGCAAGTGGCTTGTTGTCAACAGACCTGAGCTAAGAGAAGGATACGATTCTGTCAACACCAAAACACGGATATAGCCTTGCCCGCGGCCCAGAACCCATCACTGTGGAGCCAAGTGTCGCCAGCCGCTCGCCGCAAACCTTTTTAACGGTATCCTCACAGATGATCCAGCCGCCAGATGTCACAGATTTCTTAATAACTTTCTAGAGGCTAGTTCTGGTCACCGTGGCAATTACCTTTATGTCAGGGCTCTAAAAGATATGTCTACCCACGGGACAGGCAGGCAGCCGGCGCTGTAAAGCTCATTATGGATGGGTGTCTAGGCTGATTCATCCTAACTGTTGTTTGGCGGCCTGCTATCTGGCCTACCACCTCCTCTGAGTATCACCAGCCATTAGCACATGGTGCTGTAAGACAAAGTCATTATCTTTACCTTAGTTTCTTTTTAACTGGTTGTGTGACATTTAGGTAAATGCAAACCATCAGCAGAGTGTTTTTGTGCTTAAGATCCATCGTTGTGGGGAGAGTAATCACGCACACTTTGAGAGCGATTCTGAGGTTCACAGTTAATTGCTGTGCCTTGCAGATTTGAAATTGGGTGTTTTCAACTGCATAAGTCTGGGGTTATTATCATAATACTGTCCTGTTTCAAGTTACCCTGTAATGCCTCTAGCACCGAAGCTCTGATTAAGAATTCTTAATTAAGCTTCTGTGGATTCTCCTTCATCAGACCTTGCTTTTGGTTTTTTCCTTTTTTTTTTCTTGCCTATTTGAACAGCTTGACTGTTTCAGTCTCCAACACACTGTCCCTTATTGCACAACAATTTATCATGTGTGAGAGTATACAGTGTGCGTACATATGCGTGCGTGTGCTCATGTTTGTGTGTCTGTTAGAGAGCGATACAGAGCGAGACAGAGTGGAGAAATATAGAGAAAGAGGGCGAGAGAGAGAGAGCGATCGTGTCAGCTCAGCCTTTCAAGTTCCCAGCGTCCCGTCTCACTCAAGCCATTTAAGTATTAGATATCCCTCTTGTGATCCCCCCTTGTTGTCACAGCAATTTCCTCAGTTGCTCATCATACTTAAACTCCACTCTCCTTTCCATTATAATCATCATGTACAAAGCTCACCTGAGGTTTGTGCCGAGGCTTCCTTGTTTCCTCTCCTCTGTGTAACGTTTTGGCAGGCCCAATGAAATTCTGAAGTTGTGATCACATTAAATTCATTTACATACCATCGCTAAACGACAACAGGCAAATGTATTCTAATTCCTATTGTTTGATTGAATGCCTGCGCTCTTGATGAGTTTTGTAGAGAGACGTTATTGCATTGTCTCCTCATTCAATCATGTTTACATGGTGGAATTGTCTTAATTAAGCACTGTGAGGGCTGATAAATGGCCCGGGCTCACCATCCGTGGGAGACACATTGATTTCACATTACATGTCCAGAGCTTTCCAATTGCCAAGCTATTACACTATGTCCTGTGTGCTACATTAGGGTGTGCCTGATGTAGATTTGCAGTCGCACAGCGCACCAACAGCGTTCCATTCGTGCACAATTCTAATCATGAGTTACAAAATAAAATGTGGCACATTGTTTAAATAATTCAAGATGGCATTGATTGCTTTTAACATGATGAATCTTACGTGTACCGTTATGGAGCAGAGATTTTCAGCGCCAAACAATGCCTCAATGGTGGGAAATGGTAGAGGACAGTTTTAGTTTCTGAGTTGTGTATACATATGCCTCAATTAAGCTTACAGCAAAAATTATAATTAGTCTGGAAATAGTGTACAGCCGCTCGATGAGATTTCAAACCGCTTCTGTTCAGAGCCTTCACATCTGCTTTTCCCAACGACCCCTACAACCTGGCCTGGAGAAAGCAAGCACAACTAATTACTAATAAAACTAACTAAGCTTATTGCCATGAATTATTTAAGCTTTATCTGAAGTGGACCAGGAATGACTCCTGAAGCTAGAGGGCTGTGAGGTACAAGAAATCAAGCCTCCGTGCTATAAGTTTAATGCTTCCCACTTTTTCGTTATATTGTGACAATTTCTCAAGGTCACACAGTCATTGTTGTGATTTTGTGTGTATTCTAAGATTTTGTGTGTGGGCAATGTCCTTAATTTTATTTATTTATTTGATATTTTAAATGTAATTCTGTATATTAGTTGCAGTTGTTTTGTGCATGTATTATTACAAAGTGAAACTTTGTATTTTCTTCATACATAGCGTTCTCACAATGTTGTCTTCTGTTTTTCTCTGAAGGTCACGTGCAGGAAAGCACGGCGAGCAGGGACAGAGCTCATAGAATGGGGAGAAAGCAACAATGAACAGAAGTTCTCTCCCACAGGGGCCAGTCCGCGGATCCTCAACCCCCTGCGACTGTTCTCCAAGGGCTCCCCTGGGCTCAAGAGCAACATGAGGGAAATGACATACTTAGAGAACATGGAGGACTTCTGGGACTGGTTATCTAACCAGACAGATGTTCAGGGGGTGCAGGCCAGAACTAAACGCAGGCCCATTGTCAAGACGGGCAAATTCAAAAAGATGTTTGGCTGGGGCGATTTCCACTCCAACATCAAGACCATCAAGCTAAACCTTCTCATCACGGGAAAGATCGTGGACCACGGCAACGGCACCTTCAGCGTCTACTTCCGCCACAACTCCACGGGCCTCGGCAACGTGTCCGTCAGCCTGGTGCCGCCCTCCAAGGTGGTGGAGTTTGAGATCGCCCAGCAGTCCACGCTGGAGACCAAAGACTCCAAAGCTTTCAATTGCCGCATCGAGTACGAGAAAACGGACCGCAACAAGAAAACGGCCCTGTGCAGCTTCGACCCGTCCAAGGTGTGCTACCAGGAGCAGACACAGAGCCATGTCTCTTGGCTCTGCTCTAAACCCTTCAAAGTCATCTGCATCTACATTGCCTTTTACAGTGTTGACTACAAACTAGTGCAGAAGGTATGCCCTGACTACAACTACCACAGCGACACGCCATACTCATCCACAGGGTGATGTGGTGTTTTGGTAGCAGGTGCCCATATGTCTTGATCAGAGCGTAACGTAAATCACATATCAACCTGTAGACCCTTCCCCTACACACAGACTACAATGTGCACGAGACGTCTGGATGTGCAAAAAAAAATTTGTCAAATGCCCTATTTTCTCCATGTTTGCAGTTGAAATGTTGATTTAATCTCAACTTGTTTACTGTAAACACAATGATCTAGGGACTAGTGTCTAGGGACTAGGGTCTGGGCTTGAATTGAGATTCAGAGGTAGCTTTATTACATATCCTAATTAACCACATCCCTCCCTCCCTTCCCTTCTTTGGGACTTAGCAACCTCACAACATCACGTGTTCTCTGTGAACCATTGGCAATTAGAGTCTTGACCAGATGTTTGAAGCTAGGCTAGACCACAGGCAAGTGTTCCCATATGAAACCACATTCCCTGCTTCTATACAAGTTGAGTTGTACAACATTGTTAATCCTGTATGTTTTTTTTCCTAGAATTATTTAAAGGAATATTTTCTTTTACATGATAGTTTTATGTTAAATTTTAACAATGTGACTTGCAATTAGAATAATCAGCTGCAATGATCTCTTTAATGCGGAGCTAACTGTGACCTGTGCAACTGAAGAGACCCAATAACATCCATCTCATAAAATTGTATCAATTTCTAAACCCCTAGTTTACCAAGTCCATCATTCAGTGTCCATTATAATCAAAATGAATGATCAAACAATACACAATATTATCAGCACAGTAGCCCTAGCCCTAGCATTTATTTTTTGCTTATACACATATCTTTCTTTCACAGCCATGTTATAGCACAATTATTTTCTTGTCTTCATGTGTTATGGAAATTAAAGCTGTGGTGTATCAAATCAAACCTATTTGAAATTCACATACATATCATAATCAAGCCAGTTGACGATACATTTATGGGACTGTAGACTATTGTATTTCTACTTTTGAAAGAGCTAAGAGTTTTTACGAGTCGAGATAAGTAGTAATAATGGATCACAGGACAGGTGGATTTAGTGAATGTGGCAGCCAATTAGCAACACTCTGCCATGGCCCTGCCAGTGGCCCTTACATTGCCTGCTTTTTCATTTTCTTTAATTAGAGTGGGAAATGTAATCTGGGGTCGAGGTCCATGTTGGTCATAGATATTCAGAGGTGGCATTGGTCAGAGATTTGAGTTACAAATGTTGGAACTGTGCTTCCGTATATTAGACCACGTTGTCTTATCTTAAACTGACTTATAATGAAAACTGTATAATAAGAAAATAATTAAATATAAGTTCATAGTACATGTTGCTGTTTTAGTTATAATCCTTTGTGCAATGCAAAGTATGTTATGTGTAAAAAAAAAAGTTAAACTAAATGTGTTTACGACGTGTATAAATTATGCTAATTCTTGTTTATATTTTTCAAATAAATATATCCAGATATTAAGAATTAATTTTGATGTTTGTAGGCTAGTGATATTACATAGATGTAGCATATTCATTGCTATCTGTACAATTTAATTTCAGTTGAATCTTGCAATCAGTATGAAATATCTGTTTATAGCTTATTGTGAAGTCTTCTAATTTTAAGATAAAAAATATCAACTCCACTTTGTGAATATTGTAAGTACAGTGTTTGTTTTGAATATTAAATTTAATAGGGGCTTATTATTTATTTTAAATCAAATTGTAAATATTTAAGTTTTTATGACATTAAACACCATTTAGCGCACAGAATGGTGTCAAATTGTTTTTTCTCCTATAGCAAATATTATATGGATTTATCAACTGTGTAAACACGCAATTTGAAGAGGTACATTTCAGTGTAGCTTTTTAATGGCCTATAAATCTGTGTCTGCAAGCGAGAGGGATACGAGCAGTACACCTCGGGGAACACATTCATTTTCCAGTGGCCATCAGGGACAGAGGTCTTTTCATTCTCTTCCATTACTCTTATCTGATCAGTGAGAGGCATCCCCTCACAAGCATCGAGTCACTCTTGGCATTACTGCACATCACTACTGGACATCAAAACATCTACAAGGAAAGGATGCGTTTTAACAGGAACATTTAATTAGGAGTACTGCATGATTTTATCATGTATATATGACATATCAAACATGTTGGTCCAATAGGTTTTCAATTGTCTTCTCCAGTAGAAACGGAGAAAGCTGTATAACAGTTACAGCTGTAATTAGAACACACTCTTTTTGATCTCAGGCTTTTAATACCACTGTTCGGGTTCCAACTAGAGAAGAGTGTTTGACATGAAAGGTTGGGGAAGCGTATTAATGCTGATATGATATCAGGACTTTCCTGGGAACTGTGGAAAAGGAGAACACTGTTCAGTGTACAGCCATGGTAGATGAAGGTATCTTTGCTATAATATATATCCCAAAATACTCACTGTTCATTTGATTTGAGTCATATTAGGTCTACAGAGAGCAGGAAAATTAAACACAGGCTTTGGTATGAACTGTAGTGATATTTGTTTCTGACAAATACATAGCTTTTTGCCCATTACACATTTGTTCATTCAATTAGCTCAAGAAACCCAGCACAAGAAGATAGGTGGTTAGTTTTACATTTCACGTGGTCCAAACAATAGCTGGGCAAAAGCACATTATTCTTATTTAAAGTGAAATAACGTGACAAAGAGTACAATTCACATAATTTCAATGAGGACACTTCTTGTGTAAAAAAGGTTATATAAACATAATGTACCCTTTAAATTGCAAGAGCCTAGATTCCAGCTGGTTAATTTCTATATACAGCTGGAAAAAAATATACACAGCTTGTATGCAGCATTGGCTGAAAAACGCAAAATTCTACGATAGAAAATGGCAATAATTGTGAGTATGTGTACTATTAGAAGTAATACTCTAATATACAGTAATACTAGAATATATTTACAAATGGCTAATGGGCATTTTATGAAAACACACGTTTTACCACTTCAACAAGGGTGTGGTAACAATGAATGAGTCCAAACTGCTGGAAAACTTTTTAATGGGTTAATGCAGGCATTCTTGCAGACAACTTCATCTTTTTTTCACATGGAAAATTTCAACATCAACATGACACAGAATGACAATAATTCCATGTAAAAATGATGTCACTTTCAGTTAATTTTCAAAATCCTCCAGCGCATGTCTGTCATATCACACCACATACGAAACAAACTTAACATGTGACCCCCATCCACACACATATATGACAGTGCCAATGGAAGTGATGCTCAGCATCCTATACAATTCCAAGCATGTTGGAGGACATTTGTGCATGGACTGTATTTAATTCATTTAGTTCCTTACATATACTTCTTTTTAGAGAACTGCAAAAAAATAGTACAAATTGTTGACAATAAAATTGGTACTTGGACACTTTCTTTTGAACAATACAGAACCATGCATTTGTCTTTCCACTTTTTTGTTAACCACAATATATGGAGAATATATAAATATTTGGAAGTTGGAAGCTAGATCTCAAAGTTGGAACTATAACAGTTGACAAACTTACGTTCTTGCGTAAGTGAATCAAATTGGGTAAGGATTAAATTAATTTAATCTATTGTGTTTTAATAGGTTAACAGGGCAGAGTGTAGATGTGTTTACATACAATACACCATTAATACAGGGTCTAATAATGCCAATATTTTTCACAAATATGCAATATAACAGACTTGCTTATACACTGTTCTTCTGAAGATGGTTCAACTGTCATTTACATAGAAATGTGCCATCAATATGGGGCATATTCATCTTTTAAAAAGGTGTTAAGAATTGACCTTGCACTGAAAGTGTTCACACATTTTTTAATGTCTAGTCGCAAATTGGGCTAAACATTACAAATATATAATATTTCCCATTAATCAAACCCTTATCACGTTCCTATAGAACTCCATATCAAAATGACTATATTTATGGGAACTAGTGCAATCTGGAGGAGGCCTGGTCTTTGTGACAAGGCAGGCACAGAGTAAAATGGACAAGGTACTCTAGAGCAGCTCCAGAGCAATGGCAGATATATTAAGGCCATTATGAAAATAATTGAAAGGTAGTAGCAGACCACTTGCCCAGCAACCCACACTAAATACAATCCAGTTAGGGTAGCCAAGCAAGCCGCAAAGCAAAACATTTGAGAACCAAAAACAAATGCTTTCCATTTGCTAGTGTCAGTCAGCCACAAGCCAGCGTTCCACCTCCCCTTCCAGAAGGTTTGATTCTTGCACAGGTTATGTAGGTGGGGTGGTGATCCAAATACCATTGTTCTTTCTTTAGTCCTTCCTTTATGTCTCAATGCCTCACACCTCCAGTTAAGTCTTATAGCACCGTGGGGCAGTCAGGACTGTTTTAGGCGCTTCCTGGGCAGGCCAAAGGGCGGGCATTGTGCTGAGGCCAGAGCACGGAAAGCCTCTGCAACTAAGTGAGGGTGAGATTGGATCATTGACTTCCACCCCGCTGTCTCCATTATGTCCGTAGCATGACTGTAAGCAAAGACAGAGCAAGTTAGTGAACAGACATGAGGCCAGAGACATTAAAAATCCATAAAGATAAATGTGTTTGTAATGAGAAAGCAAGTAAGGGGGACATGACTGACTAGCCATTTCAAGAATATCTGAGATTTAAGTGGTGTGTAGATTACTTTTGAGAGATATCAGTAGCTCCCAAGGGTTAGAAGTAGGACAGTTCTGTTAATGCATTTAGGCATGTGATTAATTTCATATTGTACACGTTTTTTTAATTATAATTAATAGCATTTCCATATTATCCAATGGCTCAAATATTTTTGCGACGATTAACAAAATGTACATAGGACTGCGTATGCTTATCCACATAAAAAGCCTTGTCCAAGAAAACTATCACATTTGTATCCTGCCAACATGTAGACGGGACAGATCTTTCTTTACTAAAGCAGGAATTTTTAATCAAGCGATCCAAGTTACACTGTTTGACTGGTAGTGCAAGGTGGGACGCCTTTCACTACCCGAGGAGACCCATCTTTAAAAAATGCCCACTTGTGTTGCTTGGAGTGGGGCAGTGCTTGGCCATGAAGTGCAAGCCTAAATGTGACAATAAATGAGCCTACAAAAGCATATACGAGAAAGGTCAACAATCGTTTTACCGACAACTAAAAGATTGGACAAAAAATAAAATCTCTATCAAAACCAAAAACTATTGCTTGTAACGAGTACAACTTGCCAACTGGAGTTAAATGGGCGACTTTGCTTTCGGTGAGATTATTTTTAAATTGGTTTTTGCAAAATTTCTATCTGTTCCTTCCATCTCCCATCTTTGCCCCCTTAAAATAAAATGCGCGCGCGCACACACACACACACACACACACACACACACACACACACACACACACACACACACACACACACACACACACACACACACTATTGCTTAACAGTAGTAAATATTGTTTTCAATATTGGAATACCATCAGATATGTTGGAGGGTTGTTAATAAGATTACATATTTTATATCTACCCTTATGTAATAGAAAATGTTATTTCACAAATAATCATATTTATAATATTATAGCTATTCACAGCATATATTCTGATTGAACTGACAAGAAAAAACAAATAGTTTCTCAGCACTAGTTAAGCCATAATTCCTTTACAGATAAATAGGAACAAAAACAGTACCCCTAACAGTTCAAGGTGTCCTACAAATAACGTATTAATAAATCAGCTCAAACAAAAACTTCACAAGAAGATCTCCCCTTCCTCCTTTAAACTTTATAAATATATATTCCTTTTTCCAAAGCTTATCCAGCCCAGGTATGGCAGTCTATTAATAATACGGATAAAGCGATATGGAGACTCACATTGAACAGCCAAATAACTCTGTCTGCCTGGGCTAAAACAATGCATTCTAATGCATCTCCTATGTGAAAGAGATAAGAGTGTGTTATTAATCTTGTGTCACCTATATCAGCTAATTACATACTTGCTATTCCAGTTCTTCCCATCTTTACAGCCCAGCTGTCTCAGGACACTGCACCTATGGTGGGGAGATAAAAAAGTAAGCATTCATGGCAGGTAAACAGAAATGGCAGCAGGAATTTATCACAGAGACTTTTTTTTGGTGATGCTTGCCTGTTGATAAAATCTATGGCTTGTGCTTTGAGCTGCTCGGCGCTGTGCAAGTCTGCCAGGATGAGGGTGTCGGCCACGTTCTCCACGGAGAGGCTGTTGCACAAGGCCTCTTCGCACATGACCTTTAAGCGCTCCAGAGCATACTGGGGAGGCGGACAGAATAATGAGGTTACAGCCAGGCCACAGTGCGCCCAAAACCTTTTAACTGTGACAGTAAAGAATTTCAGTTAACACACAAACATTTGCTTGAATTCCATCGACATCAAATGTACCCACATAACACCCATAAAATAACCAAATGACTGACGTGAATATATGTTGTGTCTGCTGTCATCCCTGCTATAAATCAGTGCGCCTAAAAAAACTATCCGATTGGAGTTGGCCCTTGAGAGAATGAGATGCTTGCATCAAGCTCTACAGACTAAATATTTAATGGCAACAACGTTGTGTTTTCATTAATATATTGAATTAAATTACTTTATCTGCGGCAGCCAACAAGTTGTCTGCCATTTTTTCAAGGTTTGGAGCTTTTCCTGTGTAGATGAAGCCCATCATTTCCTTGAATACATCAGGGTCAACATCACTGATGTCTACACGATTCTGGAAGAAAATACGTTTTTGGTCAAGATTTTTGCATGCCTGCTAAAAGCATCAACATCGCACTGTAGGACAATTTACAATGCAGATTGATGAATTACGTAAAGAAAAAAATAAACTAGTAGCTTGTCTAACTAAATAATGATAGAATCAACATGTTTTAACAAATGTGAAAACAGCGTCTGCAAATACAGTAAAATTATGTTGGTGCAATATCGACATAGTATTTGCAGAAGCACGAAGGTGTTTCCACTTTTTGTATGAGTAATTAATAATACACTATACAAAATGTGTTCATCATTCAAACCTTTTTACTCTCCTCCATTTCATGTTCAAACATTGCATTGAAAACCGGTGACCTTGCTGCAAAAGAAAAAAAAACAAAAACACATTGAGCATCATAACATACAAAACAATGAATAGAAGTTGGCTAAAAAACAAGATCAATGTAATAACTTCACGGTGATTTTACTGCAGTTGCTAATATCTGAGCACTCAGTATTGACACTTTAGGCAAGTGACATTACATTTGTCATCACCTGTAATTGACTAAAATAGATTACTAGGATAGGATAACAAAACCAAAACAGGGTACAAACATTTATTTTAACTACTAGACGATACAACCGACAGCTTCAACATATTTCTATGATCATAGCCCTTCAACCACTGCAGATGTTAGCTTGTCTCCGAAAGGGCTGGGAGAGAGGTAGCTTAGCAATCCCCCCGATCATGCAGTCAGCAGAGCCAAGCTGGGCCAAAAGAGCGGATTAGGGCCTGTAGCACAACTAGGCTGTTTTGCTGGTGCTTGGGGGAATGCTACTGGCAGTGGTGGTAGGAAGATCTTGCCTGCCAGGATGGATTTGTGGGCTTTGAACTCCTGCCCTCCCACGTAGAGGCTGCAATCGGTGAAGCGTGAACACTCCCACAGGTTCCCCAGGTCATCGGACAGCTGGCATTCCGGAACCTTCAGCATGTTCATGTTGGACTGACCTGAGATGTTCACAGAATCCTGGACCACGCTCACCTACGAACAAAGCACACAAACAAAGTTTACAGACAACGCACAGAAACCTGTCCTAGTGGGTTAGGGTGACGACTGTAGTAAAAGAAGCCCACAAAATGTGCTGCCTAAAATAAAAAAACTTTAGTAGCTTACTTTAAAGAAACTACTTTATTTAGATTTTTTATTTTATTTGTTAGAGTAAATGTCTCCTTTTTTTGTTGGATCTTAAATACAATTAGAGGGGGGGAGTCTGTAATTGCACAAAAACAGCCAATAGTTACCTAAATTAACTGACTTTGCTAGAAAGCGTAATTAATGAGACATTGCATCTTCAATTTAAATCTAATTTTCTTATGAAATTGCCAATTTCCCACAAAATGTTAAACCTTGCCACAAACCTCATTGGGCACACTGGCAGTTAGTACAGGCCATATTTGGTTAATTGCATTTGTAGCAAATTCATTGGACACCTCATTTAACTTGTCCCTCCAAAGAGACATTCACGAGAATGCTTATTATCCCTGACACATGAAATTAAATTATTTGTTTTACGACTACAATTACTGACATAATGCATTTTGTCTCAACTGGAGTTGGCCATTTCTCTTTGATTTAACTTCAGGTAAAGTGGCAAACACATGGTCACAGACAGGTGTAAACATTTCCTCAAAAAGGTTAGGACTCAATCCCAATCTAACAATTTATGCAGTGTTTGGTGGCAAAATGGACACTGCTGCTTTGGTCTATTTTATTTGAAAGAATAATGCCATGAACATACGACTATGAAAAATGAATTTAAATACTTAAACAGGTACGTAAAACCATTTACCTCACAGAAAAGCGTGAGCTTGTCATCTGGCAAGAGCCCGTTGGCTTCATCAAGTAAAAAATCTCTTCTGATAAACTTCTTAAAGCCCCAGTCTTTGCCTTGGACAAATCGATATGCTCTTTGGCTTTCTTCAATGTGGGGAAGCAAAATCATGAAACATTTAGAGTTTAGTGTGTCTCATACATGCTATCTATTTAGTAAGCTTAAACCAATAAACGCACATTAAACAATAATCATTTAGTCAAAACAAGACCAAATATTCTGCTGAAATAAGTATACATAAAGAAATGAAGAGCAATGTCCTTTTCATTGTTATCAATCAATTGCATACAACAACATGAAATGTTTAACTGCTTACCCATTGCTTTAGTTTCTTCTCTTTTAGCATTCAATAATGAAAATTTGAATTTTGCTCTAACTTCACTTTTTGGACAACTAACAAGAAGTAAATATAATGACAGATAATCTTTGCTTTCATCATCAAGCCCTTTAGGATTGACTCGCAGACACCTGCCAAGTTAACAGAAATGAAACACAGATAATAGTCATCTTCAAGGAAGCACAGCATAATATTCACATTATAATATCACACACTAAATTTGAAAAGCTATTGCAATAAAAGCTCAACTTTATATTGCTTAGAATTCACTAAAAAGTTGGACAATCACTACACCGATATTAGTGTAGGGAGGACAACACTAACCATTTCATCTTGTCATTGGGGCCTGATGAGAAGGTTGAACTTTTTAACACTTCCCCCATCTCTTCTCTGCAAAAGCTGAAGTTGTTGATGGTCCACATGTAAGAAAACTTAACAACTTTGACCTGTGAGGGACAAACAAAATCAGGATGTATTTCTAAAATCAGCTTCCATTAACCAGCATCAACCAATGAATAAAAAAGCCTTGTCTGATCATTAAGCACAATATAAAACGCCAATTACTCAGCGCCTACTAAAGGTTTGATAGGCAACTTCTGTTTTTTATACACAAAATAACAAATGAACAAATATATTATCTTACTCCAGTGTTGAAGCTATAAGGACATAAATAAACTTTAAGTTATTAAAAAGCATGTGAAAACATCATAGTTAAGATTTCAACAAGATCCCTTTTAAATGTTCCAGTCACACAGTGAATGTTTGACAATGGCTCCATGTATGCTGATTCACATGACATGCTGATGCCAGACAATCCACAGAAATATTTATTTTAATGACTTCGAAGGTTCTTTTAACATTCCAATTAAACAGATCAGAATGTGCTGGACATGCATGCATTTTTGTCCTACCTGTGTGTAACACCAGCTCTCAGCCACAGGCCCACTGGACATCTCCCCAGGTGGAGGAGGGGTGGGAACCCGTGACATCGCCAGCTTAGCTCCTCAGCGGAGTCGCTGACGTTCTGAGCCACTCACCACTTAACCTTTCCTGGCAGAGAGCACAGGTGATTTATAGGACATATTAACTCCGGCAATTTCTTATTCACAATACAAGAGATCCCAACTGAGTTGACTTCAAGCACCAGATCAAATGACAAAGTTTATCCCAGTTATCTTAATTCCAGCAAGGATGTGTATTGAAGGTGAAGAAAAGTCTGTCAAAGACAAGATTTCGTAAGAATGAGGATTGATACGTGTCAATTATTTGAGTGTGGAATAGGTGAGTGAATCCTAACTCGCAAAACTAAAATGAAAAACACTGATCATCAACCTGTTCAATTACGGGTAGGGCTATTGTAAACTTAACACATCCAGTAACTCTTCTTCTTGTAGACTCACCTAGAGTAGATCTAATGTATCAGGGTCAGAATATCTTAAGTTATCACTGGATGCTTCATGGTCCTTTCTCAAGATCCCACTCTGAAAAAGAAATAGAAAATAAATAAAAATAGGTCCATTATAGTTACAAAACCTGTCAAATGTCATGGGCGGGGCAGAGTTTTGGTTTAACTCTGATGTGACTTGTTCAGCTATATTCAAATCGTCCTGTGTAACATTTGTAAGAAGGCCACACCAATCACCCAGACACACTCACTTTCTGCTTATAAAACATATATTAACGTTTGCTGGCAGTGGCTAGCTTGATTTGACAACTGGCGCTCAAAAGAAAAACGATGATGGCAAATAAACAAGTTAGAATACTCTGACACTAACGTTAAACTTAGCATTGTTTAACTAGCTAGTAATGTTACACATGCAGAGACAACGGATGATGGGCAAAATATTATATTAGGGAGCTAACGATAGCCATCATTTACGTTTCCAACATACTATTACTAGGATCACTGCATAACGCTAACCAATATGGCTAACCAGCTGAGTTAGCTATTTTCAATAATTATATCTTAAGTTAGCCAGTTGACACAGTATAAAGTGATCATTTGTAGCCGGCAACACTTGGCTTGCTACTTCTGTTCTGGGCCCGACAGGACAACCAATAATAGCAATATGTTAACGCGTTACGTTCTCGTTAGCTAGATGCCAGTTAGCCTGCTAAAAACTACAACGTTTGCGGTGCCTGGCTAGCTAGATCGACTGGCTAATTAGAAATGTTTACTTTATTTGTTAACAAAAACAGGTAGAATTATATAATCAACGTTGACATATTTGCGTCAAAATTACTTAATAGCTTGTTAGCAAACATTATTTAGTGGCTAACACTTTACGTAGTTAGCAAGCTAGCTAGACAACTATATTAGACCATTTTCAGTAGCAAGCTAACATCTGCCTTGGAAACAAAGGGCCTTTTCCCATTCTGGTCTAACACTTGCAAGCTAAAGTTACGCTAGCTAACAGTAGCTTGCTAGCGAAATAGCTAATGCTGGATAAGTTATATGTGTGATACGAAGCTATCGTTAACTAGCTAACGTTAGCTAGCTAAGTTTGTTCGAAACACTAGTCACTACACAACAATGAAGGTACCAGGAAGCTACCGTTAGCCAGACGATTGTAGCTAACCAAATATTAACTACGTATGTTTTGATTTAGGTTAACTAACGTTACCAAATGGAAAACTTGCTAACATCACAGTTAGCTCCAATCCTAACATGGCAAGATGTTTTGACCACAAACCTTTTATTTCCATGCTTCCACTAATGTAGTTATGATGCGTCAGTTACTTCTTTTAGGATCGGATTTTTCAACTATATTACAGTTAAGTTTGACAAACTCCTTAAGCACAATTTATTTGCCAGGTTTGTATTTATAATGGGGCTTTGTCTTGCTGGGCTAACGTTACTTGCTAACCTTCTTTAGCGAAATGAAAATCAGTTTTGGCTAGCTGTACCCACAATCTGCGCATGCGCATAAGCAGGCTATGTCTGTCAATCTTACCGATCAGTGGTCACCAGCTGTGAAGTTTTGGATAGTTTGTTAATTTGTTAGAAAAGTACAACTGTGCATACATTATATATCATCTGTGAAGCTCGATGGTTGAAATATGCAATTGCATAGGTATAATGCAGGTTGGGACCAGTTATTTTGCTGGGGGCCAGACACTGTTGGCTTTATTGTAGCCTATACCTATTAATAAAGCATTTTTTGGCTGAGTGCATTGGGATGCAAAATATAATGTTTAAAATCCTTAAGATGTTTATTTCTAAGTTATTTCCATAACTGATACATTTATCTCACGTTTATACTGCAACATCAACAAAATTAATTACATCAGCATCGAAGATGTTTTTTCCTGGTAAAGTTTATTTGTCGACACATCGTTCACTGTAGGTGGAAACTCTTCGCTCACTTACCCTAGCTTCTGGCAAGAGCTAGTAACGTGGGGGTTCTCCCAAATCTTTTTTCAGTACTTCCCAAACCATTTTTGAGCAAAGAGGAGGCTGAAATGTTTGGACATTTGAAAAATAGTCCTACCTGATTACTAAAACAAAGCAATGAAAATAGGCCTAGGCACAGGCACGAAAGGTTCTGAGTCTGAGAACCAGCATGAAGACTATTTCGTGTTGGAAAGGCTTCTAATGCATTTGCGTCATAAATGTCTGCATGTCATGAACTTTACAATCAACATTAAAATAATACGGTTTATGTTTTTCATTGCAGCTGTTTAAGATCAGTTTTTTACAAGCATGTCATTGCTTAGCGTTGATAAGTTATGAGTGAGGTTCTACTGTATTCTGAAGCTCAGCGAAAATGCAGGTAGTTAACTCTAAGTATGTGCGCTATTGACGTAAACCGACATACTGCCTGTGTTACACACGCTAATCACTTGACACACCTGTTCACAATCAAATGTCCATGTCAATGAGGGAGGACCGGGGAGGTATTTAAATGAACTGAAGTCAAGGTTAGGTTCTGTGTTTGTCGGATGATGTGATGGGGGAAATGCCCCCATCTCCACCACAACGGCCACCTCCGGTCTGCTAATCTGTTCTAAAGGGGATCGATGTATGTGTGCTCTTAGCAGACCCAACCATGCCAAACTGAATTGTATTCACATTTAAACATTTTTAAAACGGATGAGTTCGTCTGACAGAAATAGCATTTCATGGGTATACAACCCATTTCAAGCCCATTCATTTCTTGAAAATGTGTAAATATTAAATGTATGTCTATACTTATGACAAGTAATACATATGTGCTTTAATATGATTACATGGGAGTCATTTTAAAATTGGAGTCTACTTCAAGGAGTATATATAAAGCACAAACTTGTCCGTAATGGTGAAGATATTGGTCTACTTGCAGCAAATGGGCTATATGGGATGTAGAATGATAAGGTCAAAACTCATGATTACAGAGAATATAGCTGTATTGACCTAGCCCACAAAACCCTTTTCTGTCTGTCTGACAGTTATTGGCAGAGAAAGGCCTAGAGATAGAAGTCACATATCTTTGTCACGTATTCCAATATCCTAAAAACACCACTTCATTGGGGTACTTAATTTATGTTTTACAATATCACAAAGTCCCAAATTCAATGTAATTTGATTAAATTTCACTTATAAAACATATATGAGTAGCATGATCTTCTGAGAAAAAAAAGGCAAATCATTTTTCAAGCTAATAATAACCAAGTAAGGACATCTCTTTTAGGGAATGTCATATATCCTTTCTAGGGTTCAAAGTAGGCACAATTAGTCTCCTGCTATCCATCAGTCACAAGTTCCAAAGAATAACATGGCCTTGTCTTGTGAGACAGTAATGTACATATCAATGTTATGTCTTATTCCGTTTTCATTAGATCCTTTTACTGCTTTTAAACACACCCAACTGTGGCGCAGTGTACATCAACCTTTCGGTTGAAAGTTTGATATTTAGAAACAACTCCAAACATCTTGGCATCACAATGTCAGGATACTACCATCTGACCTTATTTGTGTGTCTGTGTGAGTGTGTGTGGTTGAATGTAACTGAACAGAATAATTGTCTTGTATTCTATCTATGAGACATTATGAGAAATGGAAATGAGTCACTCATACTGTATAAGTAATATAGGACATTCAAATCTCCATGACTTTCATGTGTCCTTTATCTCAGTTTAATCTGCATTGTAATTATTCTGAATGTTGAATGCTGTGAATACATACTGTACACCTCTCAATCTATTATTGAGCTGCATAAATAATGCTCATTCAATGTTGAATATGACTAATTAGATGTTGACAATTTGAACTGTCCCCTTAAAGTACATATGAAATTATTGCTTCTTCTTGGACTGTTATTGATTTTCCCAAAAATGTATTTTAGTACAGTCTGTATAATTGTCCGTGAAGCCGACATCATCATTTAAAGGGGAACCATAAAAAAATTGTCTTTAAAGGAAAACGTATGTATTGTGTTATGTCTAAGTGTTACTGAAAGATTCTGGTCACTACATTGACATTTCAGGGCATATTTCAAATATTGCCAATATGTATTTCTTAATATAGCTCAGGTTTTTTTTAGGGCTACAACCCAAGCTACTGCTAACATTTATCAGAAGCTAAGCCCTGCAACATGATGTTTTTGAACTATTGGGTGTGGTCAAGCTTGAACTTGGTGGTTTGGGTCTCCTTTTATACCAAGGCCATAGCCTGTCAAATCTCAGCTGTAACAATAGGAGTCCTGGGGTTCCTTGAGCATCAAAGAAAATTTCACACATGAGCTGCCAGTCTAAAGGTGAAACACATATACTCCACATACAAATTTATGCATAACTGCATGTATAATACACTTGATCGAGCAAAATCGTTCCATCGTTTTTCACAAATTCTGCATTCGTCCCCTATAATAGCAGTTACAACTGTGATGGCTGTGTGGCACAGTTTCACCAAAGTGACAGTGGCTCAATGTTGTGGTCATTTCCACAGGCTTTATAATCCTGATTGCAAAGCTCATTTGCAAAAATCTATCTCATCCAAAGTGAAAGTGATTAAAATTAAATCAAGAGTGATGAACGGGTATACATCTATTTTTTTATTCCTTAAATGTAAGAGTGTGGTCCTATCGTGTTAACAAACTGCTGAGTGGCCGGTGCATCTACTAATGCTTCTCCTAAACATGAAATGCATGTCTGGAAATGCATATTTTTCAAATTATTACTTTTAAAGGGTTCAACCGGATACTTACCGGGTACTGAGAAGGTGAAATTCAAATTTTGTTTACTAATACACTCCTTTATTCACAGCAATATTTCAGACCTTTTCATGGAAATGACAGGGCTGATTATGTAGCACTGAAAACCAGAATAGATGCTCTTTTTACCAAGATGTTAACAATTATTATCATTCTTCATAGCTCATTTCCCATAAAGTGGACAGAAACATTTTACACAAGCTTTTCTTTATTATTGGAGAGCTGATTGGAATTGGAATGAGATACATATTTCACCAAGATACACAACTTGAATGGCTTGAATGCCAAATGAACAATTAAAATTGCACTGATTCCACACAATAACCCTGTTTGATTCCACACAATAACCCTGTTTTAAAAAGATATTCAGGTTGAGTGACAAAAAGCAAGTATAATTTATTGACATCGACTGTACTGTCATGCATTTCTTGACCTAATCTCAAGTTACACCGGTTTGAAAATTGTTAATGATCTAAAATATTAACTCAATTATCGATGTCAATGGAAATTAATGGACAATGACAGCTGACCTAATTACTTTTTGTTTTACTGCACAGATTGAATAGCTAAGCAAGCAGTCAAACTGTGTAGTTGAGCTCTGTGATTCGTGTGTTTGGCAGGTGTGCACACAATTTCTTAACCATTGAGTTAAATGTTACACACCTTTCCTCTGGCATGTTTGCTGCACCTGCAGACCTGCTGTCCTCTCGACTCGTTAATCTCTATATGACAGCAGTTCATATTTGCACATCAGCATGCCTTCCCACAAACATACAGTATGTTATATTGTTCTTCTGTATTCTTGGTGAAGTAACACTTGACTAGGCCACCATAAAAACACATTTTAATTGTTAGTTTGTATGGTTCATTACTGAGTTCAGGGGAAAAGTGCCTGTGTCACCATTGTGAGAATAGCTTAAAGACCTATTACAAAACTAGACTCTGTTTGCTTCCTAATTGTTTTTGAACCATTATATTTTTAAAGCACACAGTGGAAGTGGACGGACATGCCTAGCATAGATGCATTACTAAGAGCCTGGTCAGTGAGCAATAGCTGATCCTGGGGAGTGATAAAGAGAGCAGGACTGTCTTAAAAGCTGAAAAAAGGAGGCTGGAAAGAGGCATGCTGGATACACACCGGGAAGGTCACTGGTTGCCAAAGGAGGACATACAGACTTTAAAATGATATCGTAGGAAAGAAAAAGCAAGCACAGATCCTGTTCTCTACAGGCAGGGTTCAAAAAAGCAAATTGATTAAGAGATATGCAAATAAGATTATCCGTTAGACACCTTCACTATCTCCACCTTTGCATATGGTCATTCTAAGGACATGCTTATCTTTGGTTCCACAGTTAACCATGTGGCTCTTCTTCATGGTGATTACGTATAAATTATGTATATTGTGGTATACATTGCATTGTGAACATGACGTTACGTGTATGAATATTCAATTTGTTTACTAAAGAAGCAGCAAATCAACCAAAACAATAAAAAAATATGTGAGTTGAGTTCTATATTATGTTTCTCCAACTTTTAAATGTAAATGCACCGATAAGATATGTTTATTTCCCTAAATGGAAGAGTTTTAGGAGTTTTTAGTCCTTTATTCATTTGCAGGTTTTCCCATTTCATATTGGTAGGCAGGTGCATGGCTGCCCTCCACAAATTATTTTGAGGATAATTTCATATTGATTAATGCAGATGCGTTCCTCTTGGCTTTCGTACACTACCTGGAGTCCATTTGGTGTAAATTACTGATACCATTTCATTGCACAAAGCCGGCTTGTCCAATAAGCGACTGGCTCGTGTGTCGACTGGGGCCCCCAAACTACCCCTCTGCCTGCAGGAACCACTAAAGCTTTTAATTGCCTTCTGTGCAAATGGTCCTTATGCACTTGATAGAGTGAATGGGAAGTTGGGCTGCTAGTAAAGACATTAGCAAGAGAAAGCGACATAGAGAGAAAAAGAGAGGAGAGGAGAATAGTATTTATGTGTGTGTGTGTGTGTGTGTGTGTGTGTGTGTGTGTGTGTGTGTGGGTGTGTGTGTGTGTGTGTGTGTGTGTGTGTGAGTGTATGATCATGCAAACACACACACAGACACACACATAATCAAACACATAATACAAATCAGGGCAAAAATTTAATGGACAGTTGTATGTCGAAAGTTTCATTTCACCTCCCATGAGCTCAAAACTCAGTAAACACAAAATTGACCGACAAGTACAACAGTAGCTTCTGATATTTACTTCAACACTTGCTAAAGCAACCGATAACCTAGGGTAAGTGATAAACAATCAAAGTGCGGCTTCAGTGGAAATGATTGCATTCTGTATCCCAGCCAAGAGAGACCAGCCATTATTAACGTGGTCCCTGTCCTGACAAAGCTATTTTCTGGAAGGTAATTGCAGATTCAGATCTCTGAGAGGGTCTGACTGGGAGTAAATGCCACCTCTTTAATTATGGTCTCCTCCACGTCTCCTCTATTGAGCTGCGGAGATGTCTATCGCTCCACAGAATCCTGGGGAAAATGACTCTAATGGGAAATGACCAGTGTCTGGGAAGTTGGCTCAGATTAAAAGTGACATCTCTAATTGATGGCTACAGAAATCCCTGGATGTTTGACTGGGAAAAGTCACTTTGGAGCAAATGTAATTGGAGTGATTCGAGTCCTAATTTGAATCACTGGATAATCTCTCCTAAAGTGAGTTTAACTGCCGACAACAAGCTCAACAAGAAAACATTTTGAGGCACATTATAGGTTACATCCAAGTGAACAGACACATATTATTGAAGTATAAAAGTCAACGGCCTATGATTTTAGGGCATAAGTTCAAAGATAATTTTAGAGAAGAAAACAAAGATTTTTTTTTTTTTTTTTACATATTTGGCGGGAATAGTCAATGCTGCTGTGAATGCGGGAACTACATGTTAGGAATAGTTCAAACATTTTTGTATAGTATTCTTTAACAGTGCTGCTTTTCTTACATGTAACATAATAACATGATAAATTGCATGTTATGTGCGGATCTTCAGCAGTCAATATATCATTGCAGGTTGCGTGGGAACAAATATTGTGCTCTTTTACAACTGTCCAGTGCTCTAGTCATTATTTGATATTGTGGCACTGGGCAAGAGTATGTCTGATGTTTTCCAACTTGAGCAAATGCTGAAATGACAAAATAATAGCAACATCTGTCTTGTGTCTGGAGATATTGACATAATATTACAGGTACCAAATTGTTTGTGTTGTGAAGTGTGTCTTTGAGATTCATCATATGTGTCTTCACTCTTTAGCATCCTGTGACTTGTGTTAGCAGGAGGCTTGACTCACAGTCCACTTTTAACCTACGTATATCAATCCTAACTTGGGACATGGCTTGATCAATGTTAGAGACCACTTCTTTGTCTGTCTTCAAAAAGGCTTCAAAAACATAACACCTCTATTTAAATGAGGCAACACCACCTTACAAATACATCTTAAGAAATCATATTATTTTTCTTCTTGCTATCAAAGGTCAATATTCCCCTCATATTCAATAAGTATTTACTGACCTTGTCACCTACTTTATATAGTTTGTAGAGGAATGAATTAAGATTCAAGGGCTCCAGTAATGGAAAAGTGTTTTAATTTCCCCCTGACATTAAGATGTTGTGCCTCATAGGCATTTAGTGGCACATTGCTCGGCGCCTGCTCTATGGCTCCTCGAATGCCCCCCGTGTTCCACTTAAACACTTCAATCACAGCCAAAGATCAAAGGAGCTGTTAAACTAATCAAGTGGAGACACAAGAGATGAAACTCCCTGTGTGTTCAGGGTTTTTCCTATTACCGTAACCTCTCTCTCCGACAACCCTATTATCACACAGAGAAAATTCACAGAGGAGTTTAGTCGACTCAATTGTCTGAAACATATACAGAGCAAACAATGATCCTAAACAAATAGGCCTAAACTGGATATGAGCACTACAGCAATTTAGTTAGAAGTATTCCGGATTTACAAAAAAGGCTTCAGTACATCTCCAAGTCCGTGACATTTTAACTGTTCCAAGAGAATTAGCATTGGTCACCACTGTCATAGCCAAGAAGCCTAAATCCTCCAAAAAACATTGTAAGGTAAACTGCCATTGTAATATAAGACAAATGTTTTAAATATTTTAATACAACTGCAATCCTCTACTTCAATTCTGTGTGAAACCCAGGATTACCGGTTTTATGAAGAGATATGTAATGTAGACAACAATATAATCCCAATGTTTATTAAAGTGGGAACAACAAATTACACAGCATCATCCAAGTAGGATTTGATGAGCGTAATGTGATTATGGTTAAGTACAATTATACTTTAGGCATAGGAAAGAGGAAGCTTTTTCATGTTTATATTTGATGTCTCATTAACATAGCAACATAGATCTTCTTCTTTGTTTTACTGAGTCCAAAAGTGCTGCCGTATTTGTAATAGCATGTTTCCCAGCAACACCAATAGAAGTCTATCTTAGAGAAAAGGTCAGAGGTTGAGGTACCTTTCATTTTCTCCTAGAAGAAAACAATCTCAAGGACCTATCACAACTGATTACCTTTCTTTGAAGTTTAAAAACAGAAAGTAAAAACCACAACAAAGATGGTGTTTTTTGGCTTACGTAACATCTTAAAAGTTGTCATATGAAAATACCTTGTACAGATGTAGGTACATTTTTCCCCCTTTTCTTATATTTATGATGTTTAAACAGTTATCTGCAACATAGACATGAGAAAACCTGGCAATGACAACGTAGTATAAAAACCTGTCTAATGCACTGAAAAAAGGTTAAAATGATTGCTCTTTAGATTTCAATCATCTATTAAACATAGATCACAATGAACCCCTGAGGACCTAAATGAACACGAATTATGCAAATTGACAGAGCAGACAGTCTGTGAACATTCAGCTGTTACCATGAAAATAAACACTGGAAACCTTCCTGCGATGACTGGGTAAATATTGGCATGTACCTGTGCGGGGTGTTCGCCGTTTGGGCCTTCATGTGGTGTTCGCTGGGCCAGAATGACCCGTGTCATTCATAGGATTTTAAAGCAACACAGAAGTAACATTAATGTTAAATCACTAATCACTTGTGGTCACATGTGTGAAAAGCAGCTAGATGGGACACTTTGTCATGTTCCTAAATCACTGTGTATCCCTGCAGGGCATGGTAAAAGCCCATGCACTGTTGGCTGTTAAGCGGGATGGTTCACCCATTGGGGATGCTGACCACTCAAACCGACCTTTCTTCAACATGCGTGAACGTTTGACTCACTGTGGGCATATGTAGTGGTAAGGACGTTTCAGGAGTGGTTCAAAGGGCTGAGTGAAGGTATCTTCCAGGGGCTGGGAAAAGGGTTGCTAAAAGTTGTTAGTGCAGGCCTCTCCACTGGCTGTATGCATTGCTCTTCAAGGGCTCTCCAGGTGATGATAATCTAGATTATCCTCCACCTCAGAAATTTCCTCATCCACGACCTACATATTTGTTTTTCTCCTCTTCAAGAACTGTTTTCAATGTGTCTCAGCAAAGATGTTTCTGGTCATATTGGTTAATTGTGTAATAACAGTATGTGGGTCATTTTCTCAGTGATAACAACAGAGCTATTTCATTGCTTTGTTCCTTCAAGACTACTATGGGAAAGTGGAAGCAAAAGGATTCTCAGTGAATGAAATCAAACAATTTAGCAAATTTATGGCAGTGTGTATTTAAGGGTGAATGTGAGTAACTTGGATTTGAAAAACAAATGAAACTCAGCAAGAGAATGCCTTTGAACACAGAGTATGTGTGTGAGCTGATCTATATGAGGCAAAGTCTTGGCAAAGCTGATTCAGGCGGGCAACCCAGACAACAGCAATTATCCATGTCACACCAGTCAACCACTTGCATATCCTCAATAATGTGGTCTTCTTTAACCGCAGTTCACTCACCACTCACCTAACTGCTCCAATGTCACTGCTGCACCACAAGGCTGCTACAACTGCTTCAATGCTCACAGCTGCATACACACTTATGCTCCTGCTTGCTGCTGAGTACCCACCTCCACCCCAGCCTCCACCTACTTTGGGTTTGTTGCTCAGTATCTGTCAGGGGGAAATGCAGATGTCTTCTCCATACTCATGGTTGTTCTCTAAGTGTTTGCCGCATGTGTGCAAAATCCCAATTTATTATTTTCTTTACTGAAAAAAAGCCAAAGGCAAGAAATCTTGGAATGCAAGCGTAATTCATTGTATATTTTCTTAAAGTATAAAGTTTAAAGGTGGCAATAGACCCACAAAGTTACAGTAAGTGTACAATTAAAATGCAATATAGTGTAAGTGTTTGTCTAATCATTGTGTGGATAAATATGTACATGAATTAATGCTTTTCCTGGATCATTCTTATTGAAGGTTTCGATTACATTCAACATTCACTTGCACAACAAACTTTATTTATGTACTTAAATTCATTACAATAGCCATTTGTTATACAAGGAATAACATGAAATGTGTTCATTATATTTCCTTTACATATTATCTCTATCCAGAACCAAAACAAATGCCTAAACATTTAAGTAACGAAAGAATTTAAAAAAGTTTCAATCAGATTACAACCAAGCATGTCTACTGACAAGGCACATAAACTCTTTGGGAGCTTGCTTTGACTTCTCCTCTGTCAGTCCTTCCACTAGGAAGTTAATGATGCTGGCAACAAGATGAATCACCTCAGACAGCGCACAGAGCAGCTCTGACAACTGAGCCCCGGCATGGCTGACACCTGAAAGTACCAAAAGAAAGACTAATAGTCACGTCACCAGCTACCTGTATGAGTTGAGCTATGTCTGTTGGCTCACAGAGAAACTATCATTCCAACCATAGGGGGTAAAAACACAGCCTCAGAGACCTGGTATAGACTTTGACAACACATTCCTGTAATGTGAACCAAGGACAAAGCTAAAGTTTATTAACATTAACTTGCGGATTTAATTAAAATGCGATAGAAGGTATTTTCATTTTAAATTAAATTAAATTAAAATGTACAACAAAATAGTTTACTTCAGCATAGTTGTTTTAACAGGAAATGTATTCACTGTACTGTGGACAAATGTTCCTAATGTACAGTATATTACTGAAAACATAAATTAGGGTATATTTAAGATAATACTCAAATGGTTTTGAACAAGCGTTACAATCTATACACCTTAGGGTATGTCTTTTCGACTAGAATCCTATAAAGTCTCTGTGGTGACCATGTGATATATGATACAAGGTCAGCTCTAAGCCAGGGATGCTCCACTGAAGCATGCTCTGATCTATCATCTGCCCTGCCCATATTAATGATGAGGTCATGATGTTGAGGGTCACAGCATAGCTGATAAAATGCAACTCCTGCTATTTATTACAAACCCAACTTGAGTGATCGTAACTCTTCATAAAAGGGGGCACAGTGTCACACCCCTATCCTGTCTTACACTCAAACATGCACAATCCCACCAGAGTGGCCCATGCTTGTTATAAGATCATGCCACATCAAATTGACATGGTATGAACAGTCACTGAGAAATCAAATACGTGGCCTTCAATAAGACACATCCTCCGAGCAAACAGACAAAGTAACAACACACGACTCAATACACTGGCATCCCATTAATTACTGTTTGAAATGGAAACGCCCATGTAGCATGCCCACGTGAAGGTATCACGGTTTAATGGCAGATATTAATGGACACACTTTCCATCTTTTAAATTACTTTATTACCATAGAGATAACGGCAGTGACTGCGTGTGTGCCATTTGTCCATGGTGGTGTTGTGACATGCAGTTGGTTGTGTGATGCTGGTCTGTCCCAGTATGACCAGCAGGATGGGAGAGGCTCCCTGCAGGCTGCCTTGGGCTGAGGTTGCTGGGTGACTCCAGCCGGCCGGGGGAACATATGGCACCACTGTTGAGAGAGAAAACATCATAATATGGCAGCCGATGTTGACGTGACCTCTGACAAACTGATACAGGAATTTCTAGATTAAACAGTGTTGAAATAGAGAAAGTCTGAATATACATTAAGCCACAATCGCATCCAGGGGACATCGACCTACGGTGTTAACATTCAGTTTCAGTTTTATTAGGAGGATTAAAGATTTACCTCAACCTTGTAACATTAACACAAACATTTGATGGAGGATGCCAGCCATGTTATTGGGTTTAACACCCACTTGACATTCTGCTTCTCATCCTCTGGTGACACCTGGATGGCCTCTGAATAGGAAAGACCCTAATTAAAGAATGACGCAAACACGTTGTTTGCTAATGTCTTCCTTTGAATGTCAGCTCAAATAACAAATTAAGCCATAGCAGAGTACCTTAGCCCTGACAAGCAAAAAATAAATAAATGTATAGTTAACTTCCTTTCCCTCTAACCTGCCTCAGAGGTCAATTAATGTAAGTAGGACAGATCACTCATCCTAATCCTTGTTTATTAATGTGGCTTTAAGAATCACATGTCTTCTCATGTGCAGCTTTATGCAACATCTATGACATCATTTCTGTGTCAAAACTTAATAAGTTTGACCTTTTTATTAAAGAGGATTTTCCCACATCTCAGAGACCTTCAATTTAGCCTGGAACGCAGGGATCCCACCTTATCTGTTGTCTTGTGGTCTGTGGGGTCATTGACGCAATCTTAAACACGAGAAAGACGATCATTGTCTTTCTCGCTGGTTACTCCTCTTTCCACCCGTAGTCACGAGGAGAACTGTGTTCCGCTCCATTTGAGACGGCATCCGGTGAGTGCAGATCTTAATGAGAGAGCACCTTAAAGCCGTTCTCCAGGAGTGTGGATGGCTTGCACTCCTCTGTATTCATTAGCAGGCCAGTCACTGCTGCACGCCGCCGCCGATGGAGCGGAACCCCTGAGCGGCCTGTGGGGACTGTCAGGAGAGTGACGGGGATAGATCACAGATGGACCTGGGAAGAGACCTGCCATTGATTAACATGTCTGCCAGCAGGGGGACTTTTGCGGCCCCATTTGTTTTCAGGCCAACAAATAATTTTTCAAATTAACCTTTAAGTGCATGCTTGATGTTGCTTTTGTTGTGTTAAAGAACGACCCCGGTGCCTGACACATTTGCCTGTGTCTTTTTCACCAACAGCCTACCTGCTCTACCACAGTTCAGGTGTAGCGCACAAGCTTTGTCCTTGGCCAGCATTCTCAGCTCTCTTAAGTTTGATTAGGGTTGTGTGTTGGTATTCATGCTGTATGTCTATAATTTACGTGTAGGTTGTTGTAGGCATTTTATATCACTGTCCCCATGAGATGCTGGGTCAAATACCTAACATGAAGTATCTTCGGAATTTGAGCTGCTAGTTTAAAGTCATTTGGTGTCTGACTTTATATTTATTCACAAATGTTGCCCCTTGGGCAACATACAATGCTTAACTGAAAATAAATCCAAAATGGATATCCCAGAGACGATTTTTCCCCAAGTCTAGAGAGGTTCATGCTTTAGCTAAAAAATGTATAATTCTGTAGCATTCTGGCTGGGGAGTAGGAATTTGAGAGCTGCACGGACCCAGCCCTTTGCCGCATCTTGGAATGGACTATTGCTTTCTAAATGGCTTTGGGCGGTGTGCCTTCAGCCCTCCATATATTTGTGCAAAGGCATTAGCTTGTTTTCTAGCATCCTCCTTTTCCCCATGTTTAAAAAGTAATCTTGACTCAGAGCAGGCTGTTTTGATAACAAATCTCAACTGGGTCAAGGACTCAAGGACTGAGTGAGTCATTAATTACAGCACTCAGCAATGCCACTATTCAAACAAACTCCACTATGAGCCTTGAGATAGAAATCCATTCCAGGATTTGAAGAGCCATTGTTTCACTTTCCTCAAGAGTGAAATCATTTTCCTGGTATTTTGCTTCCATTGAGAAGCTGAGTCTATAATTAGCCTACGCTAGCTGAGTTGCTATCATTTATTGGAGACCCTTGAATACGTAGCCAAGTCACCTACTCTACAGCATAAATTGTCCACACTGAATTCATCTCTATTTGAAGACAACATCCTGCAACCAAATAGCCAAACATGAAGATAGTATATTTCTTTCTTTTTCTTTCTTGTTAAACTGTTAATTAACCAGGTAAATCCAACTGAGAATGAGTTCTCTTTTGCAGTGACGACCTGGCCTCGTTGGAGAAATTGACCAAATCCAGTTCTATGCCATTGCATCGGGCAGGGCACTGATAGAAGGATTAGCCCCAACATGTTTTTTTATGGTGGTGGGTGGAAACCGGAGCACCCGGCACCCATACATACACGGGGAGTACATGCAAACTCCATTCAGAAAGGACCTGGATTGGCCGGGTTTTGAACACAGGACCTTCTTGCTGCAAGGCTAACCACTGAGCCACCGTATTGCCAACAGATGCATAATGCACACATATCATACTAGAATATTTATATATACATACAAATAATTGTGGATAGTTGATATCGATGTTATGATTGAGTCATGTTGGTAAGTAGGTAGGTAAAGGTAGCTTAGCTTAGCAGTAATGTCTGTAAGCGAGTAGTACCAACTAGCATGGCTCCGTCAAAAGTGAGTAGTACCAACCAGCATGGCTCCGTCAAAGGTGAACAGATACGCGGTCTGGCTGTTGTCGAGAGGCAGCCTACTCGACACATGAAAAACTATGGTTCTGCCTTGCAACAATATGGCTCGACCGCGTATCTGTTTCAATACCAGCAACGTCTTGCTTTTGCGTTTTATTTCTACATTTCTGAAATACAGAAGATAGAACATGTAAATAAGACAGCTTTTGAGTTTTTCTACTTTCTGGAGTGTATTTTGTCTCTTTTGATGGAGGCATGCTAGCCGGTACTACTAGCTTAAAGCCATTGTCGCTAAGCTAGGCTATACTTACCTAAATAGAAAATTATTGGACTTACAATCATAACATTGATATCGATCATCTCATCTGACTAGGCCGGGACGACATTTTTAAGTCATTACCTGTAAATGCAGTTTTCATTACCTTTAAATTTGTTCTGAGTGAAAATCAATATTTATAAAAATGTAATGTGAACACCAATGTAAAAAAAAAATACAGCCGTCTTAAATGTTGTTATCATCCCCTTCTGTACAAACCTGATACTCTGTAGCTCCCTCTATTTACCGTAACAATGCCTATGGTTCCTTTGTGTCTTTACTCCAGGCACAGAAGCCTCTGGCTGGGCATTTGAAGTTTTTAATCTGGTGCTCTAGAGACTATAAGGTCACCTTTCTCTCTTTTTTATTTGCTCTCACTTGGTTATGGCAACTTCCCTATTTCACACACCATTAAAGGATATCTGCTAATGCAGGAATGAAGTCCTTGGCTTTTGGAATGGAAAACGATGACATTTGTGAATTCTGTCTTTCAGAAAGACCTTAGGCGTCTTGTGCAGGGTTTATGACCCTAAGATTAGTCACTTTTTTGGTGCTGGATGTACTGCCTGGGGCTGTTTCTGCGAGAAACTGATTTTCATATTGATGTGCGACGTTGAGCCCTCTCCAGTCCACATATTGGCTCATGCATCACCTGGACTCTGCAGCTGTCAAGCCTCACTGATAACAAGTGACGCAGACAATTCCTCTGTTAATAAATAAACGAGTTGGACACTGCCGGTACGTATTATATTCCAGGGCTTCAGGTACATGCATGCAAAATACAATTTATTGCAATTAACGTTCATGATGCTTAATTGATGATACTTTCACTTTTGTGAAATATATTTTGTTAATATTATTATTTTAATATTAATAATATTATTTTATTTTGTTTTATAATAGTGATTATAATCACAACGTTTACTAAACTTTGAATTTAAAAATACTGCATCTCTGAATAAACTTGGTCCTGAAAAGATCCGCTCTCAAACAACATGGCAATGTTGAGGAATAGACATACCTCAAGCTACTGCCTCTGTTATCCATGTCGTACAAAAAAGCGCAGTCTGAGAATTACATTGAGCTGAGCTTTGCGTGTGTTAAACTGTGAAAGACTGAGGGGAGATTATCCGGAGCCAGATGTGTCTTTCTTGGAGGAAAAACAGGCCATGCTGTAAGACGCAGCCATATCCTGCGGCTGGGAAGCATCGAGCAGCAGGGATTCTGTGGTCTGGAGTCTCAAAGTCACACTAGCTGTCTCTGAATATGCAAGATTTTAGGCTTAAGACATCTTTTCTTTTTATGTTCATAACCTGCCATAATCTAGACAGGCTGCAGACTAACTGTCAGTAACTTAGCTTCCCTCTGTCTGTTTTGAGTAAATTTTTTATTGCACTTGTTTAATTTACATGATAAAATGTATGTAAGAAAACCTATTCCTTGCCCTGCATTTAAAATACAATCCCATGCAATAACTAGCTGTTAAACACAATTGTAAAAATTTTTTTTTATAATTTGTATAGGAATTGCTATACGGATGTTCAAAAGATGCATGAGCTATAGTCAAAAGAGAAAGGCCAGTCTGATTCCCTTTTTACAGATTGTATTTTATTGAACGAGGACTTGTCAGCGTTTTTGGAAACCTGGTAAAGTATAATTGTGTCATCCTTTATAAAGCAGTGTTGGGATGACAGCGCCCACAGAAGCTTCATTACTCTGCTTTTTATTGGGGTGTGTAGAGGAGACGTTCTCTCTCTGTGATAAATAACATCTCTCTGTCTCTCTCTCTCTCTTGCAAGAAGTCAAGGTAAAACACACATGTACATTGGCTATGTTCTCTAATAGATGCTCATGGATCACTTTGAAATCAATTCAGTTGGGGAATTAAGGCTAATAGCCTTAATAGTCTGGCACATATTGATACATATATTTGTCTTTAGGTACAATTGAAATTTGACAAAAACTAAAATATGCAACCCCTTAAGACGTCAGTGACAGACATTTTTACAATAATGTGAGGGTCAACTTTCAATCAATTGGGATTTTCTTGTCATAATTATCAATAATGAATAAAACATACAGGCAGATCTTGGGGGTAGAAAACAAAAGTAACTTCCCATCAAGTCCACATAAATACAACTTTTTTTTCACTTACAGAAATTGTATTCTTTTGGGGGGGGGGGGGGGGGGTTAACGAGTATGGGGTTGGGGTATATTTGATTGCATTTATTCTGTTCCTCCGAAATATTAAAGATAAAGTGAAGATTCATTCAATTAAATCATTATCATGAATTGTAATGCTTCCAAGCAAACTCCAATCCTCTCCCAATTATTCATACAGTTAGCCTTCAAATGTAAATTTTTTCATATTTGTTTAGGAATATCCATCTTGTTTGAACATTTTTGTGAATTCTTCATTAGTTTTACAGCTCTGGCTGGCACACCAATGAGACAAAATGAAAGAGAAAAGGATATGGTTGTGATTAGACGTTATTAAGGCAGAGGGACACTCGAGAGACCTGAGCTTTGGATAGTGCTTTAAGTTGGAAACTTCATTTCCTATGCACAATTGACTTCTTTCCCATGTGAGGGAAGATATTTAAGATCCACTAAATGGATTTGGGCTAGAAATGTCATTTAATAAAAGCAAAGTTGAGACACAACTTGATTAATACACTGTGGTTTAAAATCAAGCCTCGAGGGAAATGTAAGGTCTAGATTTTCTATGTAGAATGAAGCTTTTAATACAAATAATCTCAGTAAAAAAAAAAGCATAAAATTAAATAAAGAACTCTAGTAAGTGTAACTCTGTCATATTCATGTTCGTTTGCATAGCAAGGCTGCAGGCTATTACACCCCTTCTGATTAACAGCTTACCGGTGTTTGGAACATAGGAACTCACGCAAATAAACACTAGGCCTAATATAACCTAGACTTTACAAAAACTGTAAAATGTTTGGCTCAACTTACTTGCTAGCTCCAGAAAGACATCCAAGCTTTCTTCAGTGGTTTTTAAACTATCAATTAAATGAGAAAATGCATTTACCATAACATTTACTTTAACATGTTAGCAAAAACAGAACAAATATGATTGTTATTCACAACTTTTATTCTGTATGTCAGACAAAATGTTTCTCCCTCTAATTTGCGTCTATGCAAAAGTTACAATTACAATGCATGAAAAAAGAAAATGTATTATAATTGACAGATAATAATGCATGAATTCGTTTTAGACATGGTTCGTCTTCCACATAGCAGTTCTATTGTGACCTGCAGAATAGATGTTGTACACTACAATACTACTAGTATATCACTATCACTCCTTATCTGTGATAAATGCCCATATTCATCCACAGAAGAAAGAGCCTATGAGAAGTGAATGGAAGACTAAGGCTCACTAGATTAATGAGGCAGACAAAGGTAAACTTGATTACAGAAGAGTCGACCCACTACACCCCTTCTGATTTCCAGTTAATCGTCCATGATGGATTTAAACCATTTGAGTTTGGAAGATCTCTGTGGAAAGAAAGAAAAGAGAGAGGGGAACGAGAGACATACAAACAGACACACAGAAAGACAGAGCGACATGAAGCCGGGGTTTCCTCCACCTTGTTTCACAGCGATATAATTGATGTCCTCTACGGGACAGCACAAAAAGCCCCAGAGTCGTCAATAACAACGCCATATTCCACTGGGCCTGCAGAGAGAAGGGTGCTATATAACTGGAGCTGCTTAAAAGCTCTAATTCTCCAGGATGAAATAAACTACAGAGGCCAGCCATTTACACGACTGGTATCAAAACTATATTTCTAGTTCTTGCCATTGCATCCACCCATTAAACTCCATTTGATGTATTAAAGGGTAAGTTTATGTCCTGCTCTAGTCTCCGAGAGGTCTTATACACTGACGTGATAGGTGATAGAAGGGGCTCTGATTTATATGGCCATTGCTAACGAAGCTCTTGGGTAGTTGCAGAGGGATTATTCGATGAAATGTCATACATTTATGTTGCTGGAAGATCTGGGGTGAAATTATCAGGGCTGAAAAAGCTTTAAGAAGGACCTGAAATAGCACAACACCTAGTCAGGTTGGCAATCTGTTAACGTGCTGTATTACGTTAAAAAAAGAAAGAAAAAAGGAGGAAATCAGATACCTAAATGATTGAGGTGTTGTTCCACAAATGGGGCAGAAAATCATCAACCCATTTATAAGGTGTGACCGTTTCAGGCTTAACATAAATTTAGAGATGTTTCTACAGTGGAGATTTTTCAAGGAATTGCCAGACACTTTGATGTTTGTAAACAGTTTGCTTCGCAAAATGCAACTGCGACGATTTTAGTAGCAATATATATTTTTCTCAGTGGCTCCCTATAAACAATATAATAAATAAAGGTTTTTCTCCCACATTATGTTTTGGAGAGCAAGACCAGTTCATTTCATTCTAAGATTAAGTCTTTACCAACGTTCCATGTCGTGTCTGAAGAAGAGCTCTAATAACAAATTGTGTCTTGTCTTGATCTGAATGACAAATTAGTTGTCACTTAGAGGTAGGAGAAGGCCCAGCTAGGAGTCCTACAGTGGAACATGAGCAGGTGCAACAAGCCCACTGATATCAGGCGAAGTGCATTGACAACAATTTGTAATGAATTTCAATTACTGATCTATTAAAGCTAATGAGGTAAATTAGAAGCCAGAATACATTTGCTAAACGGCTGCAGTTCACAGGTGGAGTTTTTTTTGCATTACCACAATCGACTGCATAACTGTCAAATGCAAAATTGTATCTACACTTTATTATGAATAATAATAATAATAATAACAATAATAATAATATATACGACATGATTAAATAGTTTTAAAATACATTTTATTACCTAGTTTAGTCAAAAGATTTGATGTGAGAGCTCGCCACTACATTGTTTGTGTTAATCCTTGTGAAAGTCCATTGGCTGACACAAGATAATGTCACAGAATGCAAAAGCCTCAAAGTTGGATAGTCTTCCTCACCATTACTCAAAGCCATTTAAGGATTTATGATTGTGCTTTATATATTTTATATCTTAATTGGTTATGGTTTACAAGTATAGAGAAATTAGTATTTCTTAAGCCTGGCTGCCATCTACTGGAAAGGGTTTCCAGAACATATAGATAATGTCTAAACTGTTGCTTTGTATAGTAGCCCCATCTATTGGTATTTAAGACAAATAACGTCTGCTAAAATCTACAGCCCTATGCAGTTTTTTACGGTGGCCCTAAGAGGCCAAACACACTGCAACTTAAGAAAACACATGCAAATGCACAAAACACAAGCAAATTAAGGAAACATCTACATCAATTTGAAACACGTGCAGCTTTCAGAAAACGCGCTGCAAATTCGGACAACACAACAGATTACAGAATCGCGCTGCAAGTACAGAAAACACAACACATTACAGAAATGCGCTGCAAATATAGACGCAATGGAGGTACTTTGTTCTTGTGTTATCCTTGTCACTTTTAGGTGTCCTCTGGAAACATTTCCTTTTGTTGCCTGTATTTGCAGCGCGTTTCTGTAATGTGTTGTGTTTTTGTATTTGCAGCACATTTCTGTAATGTGTTGTGTTTTTGAATTTGCAGCGCGTTTCTGCAATGTGTTGTCTGAATTTACAGCAAGTTTTCTAAATGCTGAGCATGTGTTGTCAAATTGATGTAGATGTTTTCTTAAATTGCTTGTGTTTTGTCTATTTGTATGTGTTTTCTGAAGTTGCAGTGCATTGGCCTCTAAGGGCCACCGCAGTTTTTCACCAATAAAACCAAAATGGAATTACAGAAGACAAATGAATTATATATGTATTATTAAAATGTGTATTATGTTTTGAGTAAGTTAGTTAGATGAACAAAATGATATTGTGTACTAGATGATGTAAAAAATATAATAATTTGTGGTTGAACAACATAAGACAACAAAGTCAAAACCACATTGGCATTTATTTGAACACTTGTGTGTTACCAAAGAACAAAGAGAATAAATGCATTCTCATTTAGCCAACTGAACCTATAGCTTAAGCATAAACAAGCATGCAACTAAGGCTGCAGTCAAAAAGTACCCTGCCATCTTTCGTTGAGCTGCACTTGGTTCTGAGCAGGTCCAGGATGCCTGCTCTAATCTCTGGGGTGAATGACTTTCTAAAGTGGTCTTGATCTGTCATGAAGTCAAGCAGGAGTTCTCCCTTTTCACTGTCCTGAACAAAAACATCTGTGATGTCTACTGTGTTGGGGACAATACACTCCTCATATTTCAGACCCATGTTGTCCAGGTGGACTTTGATATCTCCAGAAGAGAAGTAGTCGCTGAGGGAATTGGTGCACAGCTCTTTCCTAAAGGTCTTCCATAGGATTTCCCAACCACTGTTAGCTGCATACATAAGGCAGAAGAAAATCAAGCAATAATTTAGTGAAGAAGAAAACAAAATGTTTGTCATGCTAAAGTATAGACTGCTCACCTGCTTCATGAATGATCAAAAGCTTGCTGTTTGTCTTAAGGAGGCCGTGGGCAAACTTGATTGTTGCTGGATAGTCTTTTACGTAATACAACATCTGTTCAGGATAGAGATATGATAAAATGTTCCTCTTTTTCAAGCTAATTCTTACAAATCCTGACAATAAAAACTAAAAATAAATAAATAAATAAACAAATGTTTTTTTTTTTTTTTTTACAGTTTCCAAATCAATTTAGCATTTTTCAGAGCCAGCAGCCTACAACAAAGAGGAAACGTTTCAAGAAAAATTTCTGGCATGGGTTACGGCTAGGGTTAAAGATACAGTATCATTTTGTGGCCCTCATAGAGCTCCCCCCCCCCCCCCCCCCCCTACAGACATACTCACTATTTACAGAACGCCCTTTGGGGCTAAGACCCTTAAGGATGATAACTTGTCAAACAACCAAAAGTATATAATGAATGTACAGTACGAATAATAACAATAACATTTACTGAAGAAATACATGTACCTGAATCATGCTAATGAAATCAAATTTTTTGGTCTCTCTTTTGCTTTTGCTCTGATTCTCATACTCTCCGCATGTAATGGAATGCCATTCAAATGGAATCCTCTGAAGGTTGGGAGAATTTGCAACCAATGCTGTAAAGGCACAAAGGAAATAAGGCAATGACAATAAGACCCATCAGCAATGTATTATGAAACGAGAAATATTCTCGAAGCAATGTACAGAGCGAACACTGCTGTATCACACATAGTATAGAATACATTAAATGTCTAACAGGGACGTTTGTTGCAGTACCTTTGAACTGTTCTAGGAGTTCAAAGCTGGGTTCCACGATGTCAACAGTAAGAGGCATTGTTGGAAGTTTAGACTGCAAAACAGCAAGGATTTTCACGTCTATCTGACCTAAAAGATTATAGAAATTAATAAGACGGCTGTTATTTGAGACAGTATGGGTATACAATGTCTGCATAGTCACAGATATCACTTTACCTGCCCCACATCCAACTCCAAGGACATCCATGCTAGATTTCCCTTCTCCAATTCTAAATGTAAAAAGAGATATATACATTTCACATTAACATATTTTTTTATTGTCCAATGCAAACCCATATTTTCATGACGTATAAGGGGCAGTTGCTGATGAATACATAAATCTTCTGCTTAAACACAAAATTACTCTATATCAAAATATGTATGTCGAACTATTTCTCACTCCTTGACATTTTTATGAGAACCATTTCATTGGGGTTTATTGTCACATATAAATATATATAATGTAAGCTATAAAAAGATTGAAAAGATTTTCACAGTGAGGTTAATGTTCTACAAGTAAAACACAATATTTTTTAGCAATTACAGCTGTATAACTGCTTTGGCAGTTTGAGTTTTTGGCTCAAAAGTCTAAAGGTTACAATTCGACACTACTACCATGTCAACAAGCTAATTGGGAGGCTTGCCTCAAAATAAATGCCCTTGTTGATTTGAAAGCACTTGAATGCAGGCAGTTTGTAAAAGTCAGTAAACACTAAGTGGAATTTGGTTTCATGGACTGATGAGATGAAAAAAAAGAAAAAAGATAATTTGGCCAGAAATGAAAACCAGATGGGTGGATTGCCATACTAGGAGGGAGGGTCATGCAGAAAAGAACCTAATGCTCACTTTTAAGTATGGTAGATGATTTATGATATTTTGGGTAATTTTACTTGCAAAGGCATAAATGCAAGATGATCTTTGGCCGAAGGTCTGGCTGTTCGGCCAAGATGACTGAAACTGGCTCGTGGTGGAATGTGAAATCAAAGCTTGCCTTAGAAATCTTCACACAAAGGCTTTACTGGGCACATAATCAAACGTTTTGCAATTGCATCCTGATTCCCAGGCCTAAACCTAATTGAAAACCGGTATGGTGAGCTGAAGAGCACGAACAAAAGAGAACTAGAAAGACCCTGAAGGAACCATTATCATTTACCATGATTATTTATTTATTTATACAAGGGTAACCGACTGAGACTATGTCTGTTTTCAGTGCCCTGTGATGGAAGGAATATCAGAATCTATTAAAACTAGAGATATGTTTTATATAACATTGGTTTCAGATCATCAGCAGTGTAAGGGTGCTAATGCACATGACATGGATAAGGATAAAAACATATACTTTTTAATACAATAATAGATTTTTAAAATGTGTAAGTGCAATATTGATCTGATTAACAACAAAACCAGTTACATTGCTTTTTGTGGATTTCCATTGGTCACCAAGGGTGCCAATATTTATGGAGAGCACTGCATGTGTTACACTACCTTGAAAATTCCTCGGGCAGAGCCTTTTCGATGAACTGGAGAATAGCTTTGTGTTCCTCTGACTGTTTCAGATAAAATTGGAAGCCTTGGACATAGCGTCCTTTATACCCAGCCTGCTGTGCCTCTGCGCTCATGTTTCAAACCTGCTGGATATTGAGCACATGAAAAATATAAAACACATATATTTGCTTTATACTAAATTAGAAAAGTCAGAAAATGTCATATAAAAAATCCAAACTTTTGCAACAGTCAATTTATCAAGTACATAACTGAAATTAAACAGCTTTAAAAGTCACCTTAAATGAAGAGAGAAGTGAATTCGTTGTGCTCCTCTGAGTTGCAGTGGACTCCTCTGTCCCTGCTGGATTGCCTAAAATCCCCTGATTGCACAACTTAGGGACCAAAAGGCTTCTTTTTTTTTTGCCTTGGCAGCTGTTCAGTGAGAGAAATATTCCTTGCGATAGAGATCGACTGAGCAACTTCAAAATCCAAACTATGCAGTAAGCTTTGCAAAACAGTAAAAGACCCACTGAAGAAACTATAGACTTGACAGTTCACATATTACCTATAGCAAGCGATTGTTATTTAAACCTGACTGAAACAGTATTAACTTTGTCAAGACAATTATACTGCTCTCTCTACTTTGTGGCTATGATTCCAAGAGTGTGTTCCAAAGACACGATTTGATGGGCTTGGCTTAGCCCCCATCTTCAACTTCACACATATCCGATTCATTGCACTTATTGGTTTCCTAGAAACATATTCCTTTAAAATGACAAAGAAACTAAACAGTCAACATTGAAATATGATCCTTCAATTCACCTCAAGGTGGTGGTGCTGCTGACATAGCTTTGCTTTCTGGACAGAGGCCAATTCTTCCTGTCCTGTCTTCCAAAGTCAAATACTTTGGTATTTACAAAGACCTCAATGTTCTCTCACACACTAGAGGAGACAAAGTAAGCTAAACGATGTGTGGTTTCTTGTTTGGAACATATACAACGTGTGCACAATGTCATTTAAGGCCTTGATTTACAGTCTTACAAAGGATAGTGAATAAAAACCTTGATACCCTTGGAAAAATGGACAGTCCCAGTACAACTCTAAATATTGTAATAGAATATATTTGGAAATACAATCAGTTATATAAAGGTAAAATTAGATTTGGTCCGACCACAAATTCAGCCTGATGGGTCTGTAACACGATAGTCCATGACTGACAATGTGCTTATTCATGTATCCTTTGACCCATTGTAAAGTTGAGCTAGTATTTAAGGTACTCTCAATGGAAAACATCTCACCCAGTTGGCGTAAATTCTAGATTTCAGCAGTTGATTGTTTTCTTAGAACAAGTAACATTACAAAAGTGAATTCCTAACAAGGCAGCTATGCAGGACTCTTTTTATGATAGTATAGTAAAACCTATCTACAGAACAGATTTCCATGAAATAATACTTCTCACCTACATTACCAACTTCCAACACCTTCAAGAGTGTTGGCCTTACCATCAACTAGACTGTAGAACTGCAGTCGATACAAAGTTGTAGTTGGTGGCTATAACAAAAGAAATATAAGAAGCTTGAACAATGCATAGTTTTTCATGTTGCATAAAAATTTTATCACTTTGATAAAGTCCAGCTTGCACTAGTCATTTCGAGGCTCAGTAAAGGTTAAGCTGATAGTTTAGCTAGTGTTTATCTATAACACATGTGTGCAACGAGCTGAAACATTTTTGATCTTCCAAACTTGCAGTACAAAGATTTACCTCAGGGTGGTGCTAATGTTTCATCAATAACAGCGAATATCATTTAAAAAAAAAAACGTGATTAGTTCAGTTTTGTATATATATATATATATATATATATGCACAAAGAAATAACTGATCGATCACTAGTCACTTATGTGTATAATGTATGCTCGCAAGTAAAAAAAAATGGATTCTATTGGATTGCTATTCTGTACGCTGAATGCAAGCGTAGACTTCTGTGCTTCCACTCTTCCAATTACATCACTCCAAGTCCACATTTCTGGCATAAAGATGAAATCATTTAAAATGTCATGTAGCAACTAGGTGCAATTATTACAATCACAACTGTATATCACTCTAAGTGCCAGCATCTCTAAATGATAACTGCTAGTGTTTGGTAAATCCTGCTACAGATCAGTCAGCTGCATTCTGTATAAGAAAATATGCTGTATGCATATACAGTATATCTGAACAAGACCATTTTTATCCAGTCAATTTATTTACATTGTACTGTAAAATTCTTCTGATATGTTAATATAAAACAAATTTAAATCCTTTAAAAATTACATCTTAAAGGATTTTAATAGATTACATTAATAGAATGTTTGTATTTTTTGATGTGGGAAATACAAAAAAAAACACAGAGACAATAGTGGTGCCGCATAGTCAGCATTTCTGTAGGATTTTTAATATCACAATTTATTAAACATTTTTTAACTGGGTTGACAACCAGCAAGTTGCAAGGAAATTAAATATCTACCATTAATTCTCTTTTCCCTTAAGTCTTGGGGCCAATG
Source organism: Galaxias olidus (assembly GCA_026901105.3). Classification (NCBI taxonomy): domain Eukaryota; kingdom Metazoa; phylum Chordata; class Actinopteri; order Galaxiiformes; family Galaxiidae; genus Galaxias; species Galaxias olidus. The sequence continues at coordinate 81,706 of JAPMUY010010046.1, forward strand.
ACTAGCACTTCCAAATTGTTGTTAAATACAACTCTTCCGTCCAACACAACACTGCAGTCAGGGTGGCGCAGTAAATCCAACACACCGGTTTTCAGCTCAGGTGAAGCTGTCTTACTGAAGTCTAACACTTCAGTCAGAAAGTCTAGCAGCAGCTCTCCTTTCTCATCCCCCACTTTGAAACAATCTGTGATGTCCATTTGAGACGGAAGCACGTATCTCTGATAATGGACTCCTTTGGAGTCCAACAAACTTGCAATGTCACCTATGGTCACACACTGGCTTATCTCATTGTTGGATAGCTGGGTCCTATAGGTCTTCCACAGCTTCCCCCATCCACTTTTCCCTAGCATGGGCCACACAACAGAGAAAATAAATTAGTCAAGAATCTTGGCATGGACAAAGCCTAAGCTGCATAACCTTTAATGAATATTCAGATTAATGCTTTATTGTAAGATTTAATATTGTATTTGCCTCGACATGGACTTATAAATCTATGGCGCAGCAATAGTACTTCAATAACAATTCGTTTGGTGGTTCTAAAATCTTTGTTGAAAAACCTTAATGCCTTTTGTATACAGGCTAGTGTTCTGCAAGTTAACAGTTAAAATATAACAGAGTCGTATTTAGTTTCTTTCCTATAGTTTTCTATCCTCATTTAGTAAAGCAGATTTTGATCCCATTTACCGGACACAAGAATGATAAGAAGTTTCCCGTTCTTGTTCAAGAGGCTTTGAAAGAAACGTATAGTTGCTTCCGGATCCTTAACATAGTATAGCATCTAGAGAGTCAAAGTAAATTTGTTAATACTCCAATTCTTAGAAGTAGGGGAGATCTGGTATGGTTGTAACATGGGGAGAGTTGTAACACCACCAATTCCACAAATCATGGATAAGATAGGTTTATAGGTCATACGATTATTTCAGTGTTTAACCACTTCCTCCCTGATTCCACATGGTGGTTGTCAAGGCTGGAAACAGGCGCATGCAGATTCTATAGATTTTGAGGTTAGAAAGTAAATAGTCTGACCGACTATATTTAGTTTATTACCTATAAATTAATAAGTTTGCAGATAAAATAATATAATTTATATTACATTCAATTGCAGTTTCTCAGGCAACATTTGATGCATTTTTCCCCTGCTTATTTCAAACGACAAGGGTGGGGTGGGTTGTATCACATCTTTAAAAAGGATTCTGGGACCCAATAGTGCTATATTGAGCCATTTTGACAACTCAAACCCAAACGGAAGTCTGGGTAAAATGTGCCCTATGCAGTCTCTTGGCCAAACAATCATGAACTTCAGGGTTACCCGCATTAATTTGTCACCATTGTGACCGATTAAGAATATACACAGATAGATAGTTTGAACGTGAGATTTACAGAACATGTTTGAGTATTATCCTAAAATTGTCAAATACCTGTATCATGTGAATGAAGTCTGCCTTCTTGTTCATTTTCTTCTCTTTCCAATGCTCCTCAAATTCAGAGGCTGTCATCTTATTCCAAGTGAATTTGATGTATTCTAGATCCTTTTTCTGGGATACTAACACTGTACCAGACATGCATGAAAGTGAAATCGTGCTTAATACTTTAAATAATAACTTATTAACTTATTCTTGATAGAAACACAAGATTCAGAGAGACCCCATAATTCAGTGGTTTACTTCAAACACAACATCACAGATCAACACCATTTTTGCCAACACTTTTGTGATGCAAATCAGTTATGGAATGGCTGAATTCAGTGTTCTGACTGTAAATTTGACATGGACACATTTATGTGGCATTATGTTGTTGTCAGATTTGACACATTCAGGGTCTGCTGACTGTACCTTTATAGTTGTGCAGCTGTTGGCTGCTTGGCTCCACAACCTCATTGTCTACAGTCGACATTGGGTGCTTCAAATGCAACTGGGTCAGCATCTCCAAATCTATCTCACCTGCAGACAAATACAGCTATTAAGAATATAAAGCATGCTTGCTGAAACCACTTGCCAGCCCTGAAACCATGTAGTATAGAGTACACTAAAGGATACTCAATGGAGTAGCTACAAACATATATTATTTTTGATAACACTTGTTTTTCTGGTAGTTTACATAAGTGCTTCTTCAACAGTTTTGGACCACAGCTGAGCCCGGCTCTAAGCACAGAACCAGGATCACCATGTGTGTGTCAAGATGGAGAGTTAAACCGCTTTCTCCAATCAGATGATGCTCGTCAGTATGGTGTATCCTTTAATTAAACCTATAGATTTCTTCCTATTGTATTTTCATATAGCCTTGATCATAAATGTACTTGATTTTTTTATAACAAGGGACAATACTTTATTTTGGATTGAACTAGAACACTTAGGTCACATTCGGGAACCTTGATGTCAAGCATTAACCTATTTCATGGCAATTGAGTAAATGAGTATTGAAATAAATTGCAGGTGTTTATTAGACCCAGGTTTTACACAATAATTTTTCAATAAAGGTCATATACTAAACAATAAACTCACCATCATAAATGGCAAAAGATAAGATTAAAAGCTTCAAAGGGTGACCGATTTGTGCATTACTATTATCAATTCAGTGTAAGGGAATATTTTTGAAATGTAGATAAAGAAACCCTACTGTAGAGGTTAAAGTTGCGTTATTCTAACCTGCTCCGCTTCCAACTCCAACAACATTTAGATGGGCCTTTCCATCTCCAACACTAGAGAAGAAAGTTACAGTCAGGTGAGATTGCACTTGAAGGTCATGTAATTAAGTATTTGCAAAGGATCTTTGTACTATTCAAATGTATCCAAACACATCTTATAATAATACAATATGTTCTTATTGTAGCTCTTTAAATCCTGAAGATTGTATTGTTAGTTACCTAGCAAGAATTTCAGGGAGGGTTCCATGAATGAAGTCCTGCATGCACTGATGTTCAGAGGAACTTTCCAGGAAAAGCTGAAAGGACTTCAGGTATCTGCTATCATCTTCAACCAGACTCCTCAGTGGACGTGCCATGGTGTCTCAGTTAAACAAACCAAGATTTAATCTGAAATACCTCATCAGGTCTTCATTGTAGACAAAGGCCAATGCCATCAGTACAGTGGGATGGTTAAACTTGGTTTTGATATATTTGAAAAATTTAATTTCTTGGTTATAATTTTTGTAGTCTAGATTTCTGCCCTGTTGACAGTTCATCCCCACTCACTTGCTAAAAGAGGAAGAACTATTATAAAAGGGGGTCCAGCTTATGGAAATTTATGAGCATTGCAATTGTCCGAAGGGATATTTAGAACACTTTAATCCATTTAAAATAAAAACACTAAATGGACAAGGAGTAATTAAATAAACCAAATAAATGTTTTCTAATGCCCCAAATGACTTGCAAAACATATGCACCAGTGTAGTTGTAATGGGAATTTTGCATTTTTTGGGTGAGCCGGTTCATTTAGCTTTCATTTTTCGTTATTTAAATGTCTGTCAAAAAAACTAAAAACAAACATTCAGCTCAATTTCTTGTTTTCCGTTATTACCGCCAAATTAAAATTTACCACTCAATGTTTCGTTTGCATTGGTGGGTTGCTCTATCAATTGCGCTGTGTTCTTCAAAATAAAGGTTCTACCGCTTTGCTTTTAGACAGTGCAATGTCAACACACACGTATACAGTATACACAGACCATACATACTGTATATTGGAGGCTGTGAGGCCCTTTAGCCTGTCATAACTGATGATTATAATTTCATAATAATTTATTATTATGCTCTTGTATCGTCTATTTTGAAAATCACAGCACAGTAAGTTTTCTACAGGATGTACTGGAGTTGGAGGCATCAGGAATTAAAGTACAGTTGAGGCCAAAGGTTTACATACACCTAGGCTAAAGATATTCAAACTCCGTTTTTCACAACTCCACACATTGTCATGGCCTGAAAGGCTGTCGCGCAAGGAGGAAGCCCTTACTCCAAGACTAGTCACATTTTCAATTCAAATATAAATTATGTACTTCTGCAACAACAGCAGCTCAAAAGCTATATTGAAACATCTGATAAGAATTTTGGAATGAACATATTGAAACATTGGAAAATAGCTGATTTACTGTAAGTTCTGTAAAGTAAACCAACCACACCAAAACGTCCAGTCCAAATGTCAATCAAATACATAGCCAGGTTACTAAAGTTCTTTCCATGACATTGAACAAAATTTCACAAAAGTCCCTTTTTTTTTTACTGTATTTGTCAATGTGGATACAGAACAACACAGAAGGAGAGGTGATGCAAAAATAATGTCTGGACAAGGGAGGGCAAAATTGGGATGAGGGAGAGGATCAGGAGAAGGAGTAGCTGGACCAGGCAGAGGAGAAGTTGGAACAGGACAATGGAGAAGTAGAGGTAGGGGAGAGGAGTAAGAATGTGTGGTGGTGGTAATGGATAGTATGTAATAGCTGTTGTCCCTGTTGTAATACTGTAAGAGCCACCAACATAGACCATGTAATACAGTAAACCATGGTATATCACTGAGAGAGGCTAGTGAAATAGTCCTGCCTACTGTCACATCAGACAGTCAACTGTGGCTTCCATTATCCAGAGTTTTCAACAAACTACGTTGCAGATAAGTAATGCATTTCACACTTCTTCTGTCATTACTGTTGCTTTGTCTCACAGTCACTGTAGGCCACCAGTCTCAATGCAAATACATGTGTGGATTGTACATGTATGCATATTTTTTCTTCCCCTAAAGAACCTTTTTGTTGCTCACTGGCAGCAACTTCATGTTGCTAATAATGTTTTTACAGTAGCAAATCTGTCATATTTTTTTTTTTTACTGTAGGCCTACATTCTATAAAGTAAAGATGACTCATTCACTGTGAGATAGTATGTGCCCAAAATGCACACATTCAACACTCAGACATGTGAAGTGGTTCACAGAAAACATCAATTGAATTATAACCAACTTTGAAATTCATACTGTGTACTGTAAGCAGGTAGCACTGAAACATGAAAAGTAATGACGTTTTTGAAATGCCATCAAATGTTAGTGTTTTGAAAGTTGTTGTGCTATGATTGACTATGTGTTTCTCTTGGATAGAAAACATGTGCTAGTGTTTTGACAAAATTATTTGATATTGAGTCTGGTTTACTGTGTTTTGACAGAGGTGTATGTAGACAAAGATATTTAGCATTTTGAAATGTAGAGTTTGTATTTAATTAACAAAATGTGGTTTTGAGTAGAAAATGTAATATTTGCCTAATTGTTTAATGTAGGTGTGGTGCTGTGTTAAGAGTTTTGAAAAAGATTGTTAAGTTTAGGTCAATGCTTGTTAGTGATCGTAAAAAAACTGTAATCCGAAGAACACCATCCCAACTGTGAAGCATGGGGTGGCAGCATCATGTTGTGGGGGTGTTTTGCTGGAAAAGGGACTGGTGCACTTCAGAAGATAGACAGCATCATATGGAAGGAGGATTACCTGGAAATACTGAAGCAACACCTCAAGACATCAGCTAAAAAGGTTAAACTTGGTCGCAACTGGGTCTTCCAGCAGGACAATGATCCTAAGCATACCTTCAAAGTTGCAACAAAATGCCTTGAAGACAACAAAGTGAAAGTATTGGAGTGGCCAGCACAAAGCCCTGACCTGAATCCCATAGAATACGTGTGGACTGAACTGAAAATGCGTGTCCGAGCAAGGAGGCCCACCAGTTACACCAGTCCTGTCAGGAGGAATGGGCAAAAATTCCGACAAAGTTTTGTGAGAAGCATGTGGAAGGCTACCCCAAGCGTTTGATTCAAGTTAAGCAATTAAAATGCAATGCCACCAAATACTAACAAAGTGTATGTAAACTTTTGACCCTGTATGAAAAGTTTGAATCCTGATATAGTGAAATAGTCTGTCTCTAAAATGACCTCTGATATGAACAAAGTAGATGCCCTAATTGACTTGCCAGAAAAAATGTATGTTACCATGAAATGTGTGGAGCTGTGAAAAACTGAGTTTGAATATCTTTATTCTAGGTGTATGTAAACCTTTGGCCTCAACTGTAGATATTTTCTTAATTAGTTTGTGTTTTCCTAAGTTGCAGTGCGTCTGCCACCGTAAATATTACTGCAGGCTGACCTATTTTACTGGAATTGAATCAACATGCACTCAAGTTACGTATTTTGCTTGCATGAGATCGTAATGTAGAAAAATTCAATGCAACAGTTTACAGCTACTAACATTACCTACTGTTGATCGGGTGAATTTAGATATTACAGTTGTGAAAGTCTCAACACTATATAAAAGCCAAACATGGTGCATGGACCATGGTGCTAAAACAACATTAGTAAACCTTTCCAAAGGATTAAATCTATAAACCCAGACCTCACACATTAATGATACTTGCAATTACTTCTCTATAGGCCACAGTTGCATTAAATAGGTAGATTATAATTAATTTCCCACAATGCCTTGTTACAAAAGCTCATAGTTTCGCATTAGGGTCAGCCTACTTAGCACCGCCTTGACTGAACAAACTCTTTTTAAGTTAACCTGACAAAGCATGTGTTTTGTGTAATTATTCCAATGCATTCCATTCACGTTGAATCAAACTAATTTAATGTTGTTCTTTTAAAAGGCATACACACAGAAAAATGACTTGTTGACTTTAATTAAATGTATTTCGTCAACAGGTTCCACACAATTGTATTATGTTAGTTCAATGCAAAAATACTGAGTTCATCGAATTTAAATACAATTATTTTGTTAATTAATCCCACGCAATTAAATTACGTTACTCTAACATAAATTATATATATTTATCTTACATGAATCACTGTTGTTGACCCAAGGCATAAATCGCATCAATGTCATTCCGAATTTATTTTATTTTTCACAGTATCGTTCAATACATCTTCAAAATGCATGCAGTCCTTTTGCAAGAGCATATCACCAAGTGCTTCATCACGTGTAGCTCATTCATGTTTCCACCTGTGTTTTTAGAAGGCCCGGGAGATGGAGCAAGGGTATGTTAGAGGGTTAGTCTCAACACTATATATCAGCCAAACACGGTGCACAGTCCAGGTTGCTCAGGAAATCGTTGGTAAACCTTTCAAAAATGATTCTCTCTCTAAACCCAGGCTTGCACATTAATTATACCTACAATTATTTTTCTAATAGGCCACTGCCACCTCCTAATAGTAGACACCTATTCCACCAAAAGGGACGCAACAGCCACAGTTGCATTAAACAGGTAAATAAAAACTAATATCCCACAATGCCTTGCTGCAATTGCAATTGCTCATGCATACCAATTGCAGCAAGTCATTGTGGGATATTAGTTATTATCTAACAAGTGTAATTATTCCAATGCATTTAATTTACATTGGATCTATGTAAATAAATTATGTTCATTTGAAATCAGAGAGTTTTAGGTTGATTCTGATTACTTTAAATATGTTCAGTTCCAAAACATGACTATATTACGTTAAACCAATGTAATATAAATATACTGGAGTAACTAATCTCTAAATTCTTTTTTTTTTTGTGTAAATCTAATTCATATTTCCCACCTTGGATCTATGTTAACTAATCATGTTAATTTTGAATCTGAGAGCTTAGACTGGTTAAAGATTCATTCTGATATGGTCTAGTAAAAGTAAGGTCCTAGTTTTCATGTCTACTCAAGCAGACAAACTACATTTGGATTTAATATGTGGAATAATTGTGCTAAATGATAGTTCATCCACTCTCTCATTATCTCTTTTGGAGCGCTTGAAGAATCGCCCACAGCAGAGGCCAATAGCCTGCTTTGGGTTTTGTCTAGCTGTCAACATATTTCTAATATTTTTTAGACATTAAGTGTGCAAACCATATTGATGAATAGGTTCACACAATGCCTGCTGCAAATTCTTTTAAATTACTTTTGGCGTCCTTATGCTGTTAGTTCTATGCCATTGATCTGTCGAATTATTGAGAGCAGACTTTATACTGTCCAAGTACATCTTGAAGAAAACTTACTAAAGTGCTATGATTTTCAAAATATAAATGATATGTTATAGTCCCTCAGCTGCGCATGAAAATATAATGCAATAAAACAGTGTTGCATTAATCCCTGCAGCAACAGAACATTGTAAAATGAAAGATAGCGCTTTCGTTTGATATGAGGAACATTTTTGTTGTCTACAAAAACTCTACATTTCAAAATGCAAAATAACTGTCTACATACACCTGTCAAAACACAGTAAACCAGACTCAATATCAAATAATTTTGTCAAAACACTAGCACGTTCTCTATCCAAGAGAAACACAGTCAGTCATAACACAACGACTTTCAAAACACCATTTGATGGCATTGCAAAAACGTCATTGCTTTTCATGTTTCAGTTCTACCTGCATACTGTAGACGGTATGAATTTCAAAGTTTTTAATAATTCAATTTATTTTCTACTGTGAACCACGTAACGTTTAGAGTGTTGAATGTGTGCATTTTGGGCACATACTATCTAACAGTGAATGAGTCATCTTTACTTTATAGAGTGTAGGACTACAGTAAAAAAAAATATGACAGATTTGCTACTGTTACATTAGCAACATGAAATTGCTGCCAGTGAGCAACAAAAAGATCTTTTAGAGGAAGAAAAATTATGCATACATGTACAATCCACACATGTATTTGCATTGAGACTGGTGGCCTACAGTTACTGTGAGACCAAGCAACAGTAACAATGAAAGAAGTGTGAAATGCATTACTTATCTGCAACATAGTTTGTTGAAAACTCTGGATAATGGAAGCCACAGTTGACTGTCTGATATTACAGTAGGCAGGACACTTTCACTAGCCTCTCTCAGTGATATATCATGACTTACTGTAATACATGGTCTATGTTGGTGGCTCTTACAGTATTACAACAGGGACAACACATTCTTACTCCTCTCCCCTACCTCTCCTTCTTCATTGTCCAGTTCCAACTTCTCCTCTGCCTGGTCCAGCTACTCCTTTTCCTGGTCCTCTCCCTCATCCCACTATTGCTCTCCCTTGTCCAGACATTATTTTTCCATCACCTCTCCTTTGTGTTGTTCTGTATCCACATTGAACAAAATCTATCCAAAAAGTCACTTTTTTTTTGCTGTATTTGTCAATGTCATGGACAGACTTTAGTAACCTGGCTATGTATTTGATTGACATTTGGACTCAGATGTGGTTGGTTTACTTTACACAACTTACAGTAAATCAGCTATTTTCCAACGTTTTAATATGTTCAATCCAAAATGCTTATCAGATGTTTCAATATAGCTTTTGAGGTGCTGTTGTTGCAGAAGTACATGATTTAGACTGTATTTAAGGTTTTGAACATTATCCTTTCATTTCTGGCATGCTGTGTGAAATAATTTGCAAATACCTGTAAGTCTATAAAGATCCATCATTTGTATGTAAAGAATAAGCATCTAAGAAACGTGTCAATTGATCGCATATTGTGTGAAAACAACAAGGATTGCGCTAATGGTACAGTCCAAAAAGGGGGATGTCGTGCTTATTGTGTTTAGAATTGAAAATGTGACTATAGTCTTGGAGTAAGGGCTTCATCCTTGCACGACAGCCTTTCAGCCCATGGTAATGTGTGGAGTTGTGGAAAAACTGAGTTTGAATATCTTTAGCTTAGGTGTATGTAAACTTTTGACCTCAACTGTACTTTGGTATCTGATGCCTCCAACTCCAGTACATCCTGAAGAGAACTTACTGTGCTGTGATTTTCAAAATAGACGATGCAAGAGCATAACAATAAATTATTATGAAATTATAATCATCAATTATGACAGGCTAAAGGGCCTCACAGCCTCCAATGTAAGTATGGTCTGTGTATATACACGTGAGTGTTGACATTGCACCGTCTAAAAGCAAAGCGTTTTTGTATATATATATATATATATATATATATATATATATATATATATATATATAATGCCTCTACCTAAATAATAACTTTAAGAGCGCATTTCTAAAAACCCAAGGGTAGTTTACAAAGCATAGGCAAACTCATTAACATTTGCAGTTATTAAAATCAGTGTACACCGTCGGTAGCTGCCTTCTACGACTGGCTGGCTACTACAAACTGTATCTTGGGGAAAGCCCTGATGTGTAGGCTACTGAAAACTAATATCACAATCAAATAGAAAATGCTTTTTTAAATTGTCGTCTTTGTAAAACTGAACCCATGATGTGAAAGTTTGTATTGTTGAATAAAGTCAATTAATTAATGTTTTGCAAATTTCTGCATTAATTGTTTCATAAATCTAAGTTAGAGTAAATAGGTTTAATAGTTGCATATTTATAATATATTTGCATTGTTCAACACAGGCCTTTTGCTTACTGTATTTTTGTATTTACCTATTCTAAACATGTAGCCTAGTGAATTATTGTAAAGGTAAATTAGGCTTATTGTGTGTTTTTGCCCTCCCAGTCTGCTAATAAATAATAAAAGGGATAGTTTGCTCATCTGCTAAGATAATTTATAACACCATATGGCCTATTGTTTATGCTAAATTATGTAAGTATATGGAACAATATCGGGTAGTAGAATAAATCTGAGAATTTCCCTTATTTTCGGTACACCGAAAAAGCTCTGATGGGAGCCTCTGAGAGCTTTTCCCGATCAAAGATCTATTCCTTAGATTCTGCACCCACCAGGCAGTCTGCAAAAGGCAGACTAATATGCATTTCTTTATTAATTCAAGCTCATTCTAACTTATTGACATATCCAAATAAATCTAAATTAATATGGTGATTAATAGCCATACTAGACTTATCATTTTTGCCGGCTGCTCGGTCAATAATTTTAACACAGTTCAATGACTGTGAATCAGCACTGAAAGTTATAAGAATATGGGTTTTGCCCTATACATTATATGATGCAGAGATTTAAATTACTTTTAATACGGAAAATCATTAAAACACCAACTAATAATAAAATAAAGTCCCATGGGCCTGTGCGCTAAACACATTTTTGATAGAACAAGCAGGTGCAAGATAGCTTTAGTCCCTTGAAAAGACTTGAATTATAATTTCTACACTTGTGAATATTACCTGTCAGGCTGTCAAGGTCTTTTGGGAACCGATGAAAGGCAAGATGTCACACTAATCATTTTTGCAGTGGATTGCTGAAGTTTTCTATTATTTCACTAAATTTTCGCAGTCATGGTGTCTTTGTAATAAGTTTAGTGCAGTTCTGCCGGTTCTGTGCTTGGCGCTTTCAGTCCAAAATGGCGGTAGCGCTACTGAAGCGCCATCTAGTGGCGGTTGTCAAAAAGGCACTAGAGTTTCGTCTCTTGTGCTTCTATACTCTTTTACCCAGTTAGGAACCTTCCTAAACAAAATAGAGAATTCGATCATAGCCCTAAACTAGAATATAGGCTACGTTGTTACATTTGCAGAGGCTGCAGTTGAAGGAATCTGGTCTTGCTGTTTCGCACCCAAGTTATTTTCTCTTAGATATTCTAACTAATGCCATTAGTAATGCCATATGTATTCAGTTAGTTTAAATTCTCAAACAAAACGTTGAAATGATTTCTTGCATTATAGCTTGACGATTTTAATATGACATTATTTGCATACGTAATGTTAACATTTGGTTTACCTCGGCGACCCATAGGCGTTTCTTGCCGACATACAGTGCA
>JAPMUY010010050.1:0-90827 GCA_026901105.3 Galaxias olidus
CACTCCTGACCCTGATCAACCGGGATTAAGATTACAATACCCCCGTCCCCACTGCCACAGGCATTTAGATAGGTCCTCCTCCCCGCCTGCGCAAAGGGTCCTGGGTATTTCCAGCACAAATCTATTTCCAATGCAAGTCCCTTGATTAATTCATTAAGGGGATGGCTTCAAGGAAAAGGTTGTGCTCTTAAGTACGGGGAAACCAAGTAAACCCTCCCCCTGGACGGGCTGAGCTGCGGAGCACACGGCCGATTTCATTAGCGGACCGGGTGGGACACGGAGGGGAGAGAGAGAGAGAGGGGCGAGAGAGAGACAGACAGAGAGGGGGGCGGGAGAGGGAGGAAAAAAAAAAGTAGCGAGGACGGGCCGGGTTCGGGGACGGCCGCGGGCAATAATCAACATAACCAGGGATCAGAAGTTCAAGCGACTGCACTGGAACAGGCAGCCAGGGCACCACTCAGCCAGGGAGGGCCCTGTAATCCCCCTCTGTATCACACCACTTTACAGCAGGCCCGCCACGAGATAACGCAGCCTGCTTTTATAGGAGCCCCTGTAAACCTTCCAGGACTTTGCCATGGAGCCCATCTCTATAAAAACACCTCTCTTTATGGCAGCCCGACCCCTCCCGAGAGGTAGCGACGTCGTGCGAGTTCATCGCAGAGTGGCCGTTGACGGCAAATGGCGCTGACCGACTCGGGTAAACCTGACTGACTTCGTTAAGGTAAATAAATGACGCCATGCCACAGCTACCCCTAATGCTAAGCTAAGGTGGTTAGCGCTAAGTAGGCCAGCCCCCGGCGTTGTTTTGGCCGTGGGGTTCACGCTAAGTCTCTCTCTTAGTGGACGCGCCACTGGCCCGGAAGGGTCAGGCCATTAATAGGGCTTACCTGGTGAAGCGCACTTTGCAGATGGCACACTCGTAGGGCTTCTCGCCCGTGTGCGTGCGAATGTGGCGGGGGAGCTTGCCAGCGCCCTGGATGACCTTGGAGCATATGGGGCACTTCTGGAAGGCCTTGGAGCGCATCTTCCTCTCTCCTCCTCCTCCTCCTCCTCCTCCTCCTCCGCCGCCGCCTCCTCCTCCTCCTCCGCCGGCTGCTCCCCGCTCTCCCCCTCCCCGGTCCCCCCGGTCCCCCCCCGTCGCCGGCCCCCTCTCCTGGGCGGAGGAGCGCGCGGCCCAGGGGGCCAGCAGTCCCTGTGCCACGGCGGCGGCGGAGGCGGGGTCCTCGTGGTGCACGCTGTTAAAGTAATTCAAGTAAAACTCCACGTCCTGGTCCTCCGCCTCGCCCGGCTCCTCCCCGGCCGCCGCCCGCTCCTTCTGCCGCTCGATGGAGTCCATCATCTTCTGCAGCAGGGCGCTGGCCGAGCCCCTGTCCCTGGACCCCGGCCTGCCGTCCTCCTCCGCCGCGTCGGGCTCCAGCTTGGGCTCCGAGGGCCGGTAGAAGTGGCCGTTCTGGGCCCCCGGATAGTATGGCGCGCCCGGCCCGCCCCCGTTGCCCCGGGGCCAGTCGCCGGCCTCGTCGGGCGCTCCCTCCGCCTCCTCCTCGTCGTCCTCCTCGTCCTCCTCCGCATCCTCATCCTCTGGGTCCTGCAGGGGTGCCTGGGACAGGGCCAGGGCCAGGGGGGAGTAGTACTCGCTGGGGCCACCCGGGGCCCCGTTGCTGTGAGGCCCCCCGTTGCCGTGGTTAAAGTGCAGGTGTGCGGGCAGGTCCCTGAGCTCCGGCGTGCTGCAGCTGCTGCTCCAGTGTGCCCCCCTCTGGAAGTACTCCAGGTACTCCCGGGCCCGGAGCCGGTTCCCCTGCTCCCCTCTCACCCCCTTTGCCTCCTCCTCGTACTCGTCATCCTCCTCTTGCTCACTACCCGCCTACAAAGAAGGCAATAGATAAAGAGAGAGAGAGAAGGAAAGAGAAAGAAACGAAAGTGGGCTTAATCGACAAAACCTGCACAGAGAGCCTTTCTCACGGGCCTGAGCAGGGGCACATAGCTACACGCTAAGCTCACACACCGTTCTATTAGGGGCCCTGTTTCTGAGTAGCTGTGATGTGCCTTGTCTGTAGAATGCGCCGTGCGAAAGAGCACGCCGTCCCCGGCCACACTATTGGCTGAGCATGAGTAAGTGTTAAAAGGTCAGTGTTATTGTGACCCCCCCCCCCCCCGGGCGGTGGCCGTGTGTCTGACACTGGGGATGAGAGACAGGCTAATAATGGGACACGGGCACGCTGCTGCTGCTGCTGCTGCTGCTGCTGCTGCTGACCAGCCTGGTGCCTGATGGCCGGGGGAGGCTCCCTCACTGGACGCTTTTCCTCTCTAACTAAACCCTCATCTCTCTGTGTCACACTGTCTACAAGCATGTGTCTCCTTTGAGTACACACCTTCTCTGTTTCATCTGTTGTCAGTCAACCTGTGCAAAGTGAGAATTATGATAAGGCCGCTCTCCCCAACATCCTCCCTTGGGCTAATGTAACGCGACACCAGCTATGGGGTCGGTGTGTGTGTGTGTGTGTGTGTGTGTGTGTGTGTGCAGTGTCCTGGTGGTGCGCTGCGGTGCTGGGCTGCTGTACCGGCGGGGAGAGCACTTTGGTGTCCAGCAGGTGGGCGCAGACCTCCTGGACAGGCGGGACCTCCAACAGGCGGGCGGCGCTCAGGATGACCGTCACGCTGCTGCGGCTGACCGTCAGCGTGGCCGTGTAGGCAAAGTCCAGCAGGGCCCGCAGCGCCTCGGCGCGCACAAAGTCCAGGGCGTAGACGTTCTGCTGGTCGGCGGCGCTGCCCGAGGTGAACAGCTTGTGGAAGTAGGAGCTGCAGGAGGCCAGGACCGAGCGGTGAGCCGGGAACTCCTGCTCCTCGGCCACCAGCAGCACGTCGCACAGCTGCCCGCTCAGGCGCTGCTTGTTCAGGCCGCCCAGGATGTCGGCGCTGTGCTCGGGGAAGGGGATGCCCACGGGGCCCTCCTCCGCCTCCCCGGGGCCCCCCGCGCCGCCACTGGCCCCGCCGCCGGGCCCTCCCGTGCCCCTGAGCCGCCGCCCGCCCCTCCCGCCGGCTCCCGACGACATCTTCCACCAGCCTGCCGCCGAGCCGCCAATCACAGCCCCCGCCCGCGTGTCCGTCCTGCCGTCTGTCCGTCTGCGTGTCTGAGATAAAGATAGAGGCGAGGGAGGAGGGGGGGAGAAAGAGAGAGAAAAGGGAGGATAAGCAAGAGACGGGGGGGGGGGGTCAGCTGATTGTCCATGACATGCGCAGACGCCTAATTCCAAGCCAACCTTTAGCTGACCCTTGGCCCCGAGCAACAGTGAGAGGTCTTAGAGAATATTGGAGCAGAATATTACACTCCTACCCCTGTGTGGGTGTGTTCAAGCTAGACCTTATGTTCTACTCCACCATGGCCCTCCTGCTGACCAGGGCCCCCGAGCCCAGAGCCCCAGAGCCCAGAGCCCACAGCCCCAGCACCCAGAGCCCAGAGCCCAGAGCCCCAGAGGGTGTCCCCAGGAGCTGGGGAGGAACCACGCTGTCACGCCAGTAGGTGCACTACAGCTCCCATTGATTTCACCAGCGTGTAACCACGGCATTTACAACCCCTTTTGAATACCGCACGCGTGTCAGACTAACCATGCCTCTCTCTGGCCGACGTCACTCACGGTGTGACCCGGGGACACTTCCGGGGCCATGCGAGGTAGTCCACATGCCAGTGTGTGTGTGAGCGGGACTGAGTGAGAGTAAGGTCGTAGAGAGAGAGAGAGAGAGAGAGAGAGAGAGAGAGAGAGAGTCAGCCTGAGCGAGGGCAGGGGCGAACAGGGTGCATGCTGGGGGAAGGACTTTGCAGCCTGCGCGCTCCATGTCAGTGGAGCGCAGGGGGAGAGGAAGGAGGAGGAGGAGGAGGGGCGTCCGCTAGACACAGACCCCATGGAAAAACCCCCACTGGAGGAGGAAGAGGACACACACGGGCTGCGAGAGAACGTTATTAAAAAGGGAGGTTGTCAATCCGGTCTGAGCCGGTTACCCCACCCTGTACTGTATGCCAAGTTTCAGGAAAGGCTGTCCCCTCGCTCACGTGTGTGTGTGTGTGTGTGTGTGTGTGTGGTGGTGGGGAGGGGATTAAAATGATCGAGTACAGCTTGGGCAGGGGGGAGGAGGGGCTCAGCAACAAAAGCCCTTCCTGATTTGTCCATTTACACGCACGGCCAGTGGCACACACAGCGACAGCACGCAAACACACACACACACACACACACACACACGGTAGAGCCAGCCCCTCTCTGCCTCCCCACTCCACCCCCACCCCCCCCCCCCCTCCATCTGCCAGGAGACCCAGCAGGGGGTGAGGCCAGGGGGATTATTCTATAAGAGCAAACGCTTTCAAATGACATTCCTTCAGATCAGGCTTCCCGGTGTACAGTAGCGCTGTTCTACCTGCTGCTCGCGCGCACCTCATGTGTGGTGTTTTTTTGTTTAATTTTCACCACCACCCACACCTACTCCTTCTCCACGCCCAGGCACCTGGCAACGTGTCAGACAAAACTGCAGCTCCCAGCTAGGTGAAGCTTTCGAAGACGGCACGAGAACGCTGCCGCGCTTCTCCTCTCACGTCAAAACCTTTTCCCTCATTAAAACAAACGTTGGCAGAGGAACCCAAGCCCGAGTAGTCCCACCTGGAAGCATGCTAACTCAGGATGGCGGGGCGAGCCTACACCTTTCTGTAACGCGAGGGGCTGCCACTCCAATACGACACTGGGCCTCACGTCGACGGCGAAGTTCGTACATTCAAATGGCACTAGTCATGTTTCGAGTAATGTGTGCTTTCATTCGTGGCACAACGCCTCTCCTATCGGCCCCCCTTAACCCTGGTCTATTTTGATAGCAACGAACCGCACAGACTTGACAAACTTCCCCATTGTCTTTCCCAAGAACTCTGATAAAACCGCCCATCTGACAGGGCACGAGCACATTTTATTATCCCCCACTCATTTGCCTGGGCTGGGCGTGGGGCAGCGAGGCCAAGGCAGCGAGCGGGGGAGATAGGCCTGGAGAGATAGAGACAGAGAGTGGACGAGAGGGCAACCGCAGAACCAACAGTCCTGTCCCTCACCGGGGGGAGGGGGAGGGGGAGGGGGATTGATTGAGTCCCAGTGAGACTACAGCCAGAGCTCCCTGTCCTCTCCTGCCCCATGCAGATAGCACAGACTCACGCACACATTAACACATGCACACATATACACACAGCCTCTATGAGGACGCCGCACCTGCATTGGGCCCTGGCGTAAACCTATTTACAGGTTATCCCGAGGACACGCAGGGCTGACCCTGGGGTCACGACCCTATGGATTGAGCCGAGAGGAGATAAAAACAGTCGGGATGTCACCTCCTTCAGCCACGCTGAGTTCAGGAGCCTGCTGTCCCCGTATAACCCCCTCCACGGGCAGGCCGAGAGAGAGGAGGAAACACGCAGCAACCAAACCTGATCCTGACACCTCCTCATGGCTTGAACATTCCTTATTACTTATTCATGGCTGTGGGTGACAGGGGCGGCAGCCCAGCGCCGAGCAGCGCCCGCTTCCCGAAAACGTTTGGCTTTCCCGGGGCCGGTCACGGGCCCCATCGCCGCCGCCGCTGCCACGGCCAGGCTGTTTTGCAAGTCAAACCACTATTTACTGCAGAGCCCACCCCCACCCTCTGTCACCCTACTTCACCTCCACCTCCACTCAGCCCCATCCCCCCCTCCCAGCCCTGCCAGCGTGCAGTGACAGAGAGACAGAGAAAGAGAGAGAGAGAGCAGCAATCAAGATTAGATGGGTGGGGGTTGATCTGGCCCAGGGCTCGTCGCGAGCTGAGCGCGAACGCGTTACGGTTTACATGGAAGCGTGCGCGCTCGCCTGTTCTCGACACCCAAAACCGCACCGACCCGACTCTACGCTTAGGACATGCAGCCGTGGTAGCCGGTATCGAGATAGGTGGCCCGTCGCCATCGTATCACGGCTCAAGACACGGTTTGCGGTGTCCTCGTCGCCTATTGTCCTTTGGCTGAAGCATACCAGTCATTCCAAAGAACAATAACAGAACGCCTAACCTTAAACTACCCCGAGAGCTTCTCAGAAAGGCACAATGAAAGCAACTGAAACCCACAGACCCGGAGCGCAAGATAGAAAACCGAATCAACGAGGAGAACACCAAAGGCAACAGGACACCTGTGAACGCGACGCGGGGAGTACGAACACATCCAGCCCACATGTCTTTGCGAGGCGTCTTGTTTTACGTTGTTTCTGTCCGATTAATGTCGAGTTATTACCAGGTTTCAGTGCATCATTGTATTTCAAACAAACACGTCCTCTTGTATCTTCCCTAGCATGATTTTAGAACAACGCAGACGATAACAACCACGGTCCGTCCGGTTATAGAAAAAAAAGTTATACATCTTATCGCAAAACATTCGTGTCTGAAACTTTGCTAGCATGCCGGCTGAGCGCTCTAGCTATGGCGGCAGGTACACCAACTACGTGGACTTATGAACGTGAATAAGTCTAGTTAACATCCCAGATGATGAGGTTAATGAGGAGACACTTGACGGTACGTCGTTGACCAAGCGTCTCTGTCTGGTCCCAGGGGAAACACGCTAAGGAGCTGAAGTGGACGGATGAGGAGAGAGCGTCGAGACAGAAAGAGAGAGACGAGGCAAGACGCGGTCTGAAGGGGAACCTGCAGCTGCCAGCCTTCAGACCTTAAGGGCATTGGCTAAGTCTCAGAAAAAAATGATTAGGCATAGTTTGACCACAAAATGGCACATTATGAATATTCATACTACCTTTATAGATGAGTCTCAAAAGAATAACGAGGCCTGATTTGGCATTTTGGTCTATGTTGGTGTGACTTTAGTGTTTAATTAGGGTTGGAGATTGTGTCTGAGAAGCACGGAAAAAAATCCAGCAAAGGTAACAAAATATTGTAGAAGTACTCTTTGGGTGAAAAATCTAATACTTCCATGATAGATATTTGTATGAAAAAGCAGCATCAGGCAGCATGAGAACAGAGTGGGGGAGACTCTGCGAGGGACTGGGTGGTCGAGCAGGTTGCCTTCCTCTTGTTTTGTTGCATGTCACTGGCCCAGTGACATGGTGATCGGAGGCCTCAGCAGCAACCCGGGCCCACTCAGAGCAAAGCTGGATCGCTAGACAGGAGCCAGCTCAAGGTCAAGGCGAGGGGACGTTACAGGATCACTGGAAATGGAATTGGGGAGGTGGAGGGGGAGGGGGGGGGGGGGGGTGAGTGAGTCCCGGCTCACTGAGTCACTGCTGCCAGCGCTGGTGGTAAACCTGATTGGTGGCGTTTGGAAGCCAAGCAGGAAAAGGGCGAGCAACTGATAAAACTGAAGTTGAGGGACTGGGTTAGGCTGCTCCGCTGGAAAGCGGACTCGCGGAGCGCTGCCAACAGTCCCACACACTTCTAAAGAGAAGGTAGTGGGCGAGGCCACGTTCACCGCACTCCCAGCCCCTTGACGGATCAGGTGGCTGGGCCTAGTGACAACGGCTGCCAAGAACCACAGCTACCTCCCTTCATCACCCACCATGACACTCACTAGGAGAGGATTCTGCTTCCCTATCAGGGCCCTGTCAATAAAAGTTTTAGTGCGAGCAAGGTCGACGGCAATTTTTTTTTTATTGTTTCATTTCAAAGGTCCAAGTTCATTTCAGGACACCGTCGCCACGGACACCACTCCGTATCGGAGGAGCAGCCCCTGTCAGGGATCAGCCACTGCGCTCACTAGACACCGCAACTACCTCAGGAAAAGTCCCACTAGCTGCTACCACACACACCAACTTCCTCCACACCGGCCGAAGTCGAGAAGGGAAGTCGTACGGCAGCAGACCTTCACTCTGGGATAGAGACAGAACAGAAAAAGAGACGTTTGACACGTCCACATTGGTTCGCTACAGCAACCAGGAAGTGGGGCCGCGTCTCGCCTGCATGCGGCCACCACACAGGGTGTTGCAGCGTCCCGGCAGGCAGGCAGGCAGGCAGGCAGGCAGCAGCAGCACCGCGACCCACGGGGCCCCCTCGTTGCCTGTGCATTGTGTGTATGCGCCGCTCTGCGGGGAGAGCACTTCCTGTGTGCCTGTGTAACAGAACCCGCTCTGTTATCAGATGACCAGCTCTCTCTCTCTCTCTCTCTCTCTCTCTCGCTCGCTCCCTCCCCCTCTGCCATCAGACACTGCACTGCGCCGCGCCGTGCCCACCACATCGCCCACTTCCCCCTATCAGTGTGCTGAGGAGGCTGAAAGGCAGACCCACCCCAGGCAGCCTTCTGGCCTCTCCGCTGAGCAACAGTGGAGACACGGCGGGCACGCGCTCCGGACTCCACACTCAGGGCGCCCCCTCCCCCTACCCCTCCCCCTCCCCCTACCGACACACCAAATGGCCAAGGTCAAAGAGCGGCTTCCGAAATGACAAGGACCGCAAACGAATCCTTTGAGGTCGTCTAACTCTCCCAAGCGGAGACAACCTGTGTGGATCTGCTCCCGTTATTACGGCGGCGCTTTCATTTAGATGAAACGGAGGAATGCAAAAAGTGGCGTAGAACTTTCCTCCTCCAGCCCATGGAGACAGCCCAGCGGTCTAAACCCCTCTAATTTGATCAGGTTGTGTGTGCTGCTTTGGTAGCAGAAGCCCCGGAGCAGAACACTCCCCC
This sequence comes from Galaxias olidus, assembly GCA_026901105.3. Lineage (NCBI taxonomy): Eukaryota > Metazoa > Chordata > Actinopteri > Galaxiiformes > Galaxiidae > Galaxias > Galaxias olidus. Next base: position 8,672 of record JAPMUY010010050.1, read on the forward strand.
TAGACCTTGAGACTACAAAACAACACAACACACACACACACACACACACACGGACGCACGCACGCACGTATATGGGCCTACTGACTGGCCGGTCTGTCTGCCTGTCTGTCTGCCTGTCTGTCTGGGTAGCAAGGAAGAAGCGCATACTCTGCCACACTCTGCCATCAACCAGAGGGGAAACTCGTCTAAGCTCAGACCGAGGCTAAGCTATTCACCATCTGAACTGCTCCAGAAAGGTCCCCAGGATAGTGACAGCTTTGATTCCCCGGGAACCTGAACTCACAAATTACAGTATACTACTATTTTATATACATAAACATACATGCATATGTTTTTCCTGAGAGTTTTCCATACTAAAACAACATCCCGCGGCCCAGTTCCTGGTCTCTTCAGACCTGCTGACTTGGGCGCAGAGTGGTCTGCAAACACCCAGGAATATCAAACCGTCGTCGGCCTCACCGCCAAATTGATGGGTGGTGTCTAAGGCCTGCCCACAACCCCGGGAGTCCCCTGCAATTCCCCTGCAGTCTATTGTGGGCGACGGCGAGCGTCCCCATTTAACTTTTCACTGGAATCCGCTCGAATTGAAAGTGAACCGGTGTCCGCAGACGCGCAGAGGAAGTGGCCGGGGTATCAGGAAGCAACACGTCAAGCCTTCGGGTGACTTCTGACAAAGATGAAAAATGTTACCAGTCCCGCCGATCACCCCGGGGGAGAGAAATCGAAAGAGTTTCTCCAGAGGTCGTCCGTCTCTCTCTCTCTCCCGCCGCCATGCCCGCTGCCCGCACGCTTCAGAACGCGTTTAGCAAGTACTGCACGCGAAATGAAACGCTCTGCCGCACACAACAATAACCACGAAAAACCTCGAGGTTCCTGCGAGGTGCTCGGCTAAACCACGAGCACACGGGACATGACACCCACGATTCAAATCCATTTGAAAGGAATGCTGTGGTGTGGGTGTGGTGGGGTGGTTTGAGGCGCTTCAGGAAAACGACGATGATGAAAATGACACTAAGGAGAGCGAGGGCAGCATCCGAGAAGAACTGAAAGCGACGAACACACGCGCACACACACCCACACACACACAGAAGGGCTTGAGAGGCACAATGGCACAAGTTTCCAGTGCTTTTGCTCGACGGCTCCCTCACAGTGGCTCTTTCAACATCGTCCACTAACGAGGTACTTTTTTCCGCGAGGGGTGCCACACACACTCACCCCTTCCCCACGCAGACCGTCACCAGCGACACAGACCTCCCGCACAAACACGGCCGCTTTCATTGGTGCACTTGGCGCCGTCGTCTGTCCAATGCGCGATAGTTTCCGATCACATTGATCCCACATACAATGACTTGCGTGAGATCACTCAAAGCTCCCCTGGGGAGGCAGCAACGGATGCTGTGAGCCACTCCCACTTAGGTCAACGTGCCTTATAGCAGAATTACTACGGTGCCCATTAAACACTAAACATGACATTACGGCGTGGGCACGCTCACCAGCGTGTCATAAACAAAGCTGTTCGTGGAATTGCCCAGTAATGGCAAAGACTTTGAGACAAACAACTGCCAGGCTGTGCAGCAATCTGGGCTGTACCTGCTCTCAGCACTGCCCTATTTGCTACCCCCGTCTTCATCTGAAAGTGGGTCAAGAACTCTGAACTCTATCACTCTCACCATCTCTCTCGATCTATCGTTCCCTTTATTTAAATATGTCTGGCTCACCCTCTATCACTCTAGCAGATCAGTAGTATTTAATTTTTCACTTCCCTCCTCCCTCACCCTGGTTGATGTGAAGTGAGAGAGTGAAAGAGAAAGAAGTGTGTGTGTGTGTGTGTAGTTGGAGCTCTTACCAGCTAGACAGAAGTCTGTGTCCCTTCCCCAGGCCCTGTCCGGTTGCCCTGCCTACTTGCCGGCCTGCTCTCCTGCCTCCGTGTCTGGGCAGGTCTCTGCGTTAGCGCTGGAGCTTTTGCAGACAGGAAACTTGTGAGTGGCCCTAGTTATACAGGCAAGCCTTTGCCTGATCCCACACAAGCAGATACCTACCACCACCCCCCTCTATTTTCAGCCCACTGCTCTGACTTCTCCTCTCCCGCTGCGATTGGTTTGACAGCCCCTCACTCACCACACCTCCTTGCTGGGATTGGTCAGAGGCTGTCTCCTTTCCTGTATGGCCAAGGGCAAGGCACTCTGGGACATGGAGTCATTAGATGCTATTTGACCTGCTTTACAGCCCCCATTGTGAACTACGAGTCCCAGCTTTCTTTGCTCTCGCCACCCCCACTATCTCCAAGCCTGTTCCAACGTAAGCACTCAGGGCTGAATTATACACTACAGTGTGTTGCTAGCAGGATGCCAGGTATTAAAAGTACAAACCAGCCATCACACAGGGCTGTGCTTCGCATGAAAAAAAGCTGTTGGGAAGCACGGCCCGGAGCAATAAACAAACAATAATGAAGCAATATGTGGCACATTCCCAGTTTGTCCACTCGCAGATCTCTGACCTAAATTGAGACTTATTCCTATTCTGCTAAATTCCAGACAGCAAGTACGGACGAACCAACAACACAAAAAAATATATCAAACACACATACAGCACAACTTTTTACCCTCCAATGCGAGATGCATAAAAAGGACACTTGTAAAAAAGTTGTTCCCATGGCATGTCATCGCACCATGTCGGACAGAATCATTTTCAGCTCATTCCTGTTGTTGAGCAGCCCCCTCCCTCGAGAGCTCCCACCCCCTCCTCCTCTAAGTACTCCCACCTGCCCCAAAAGTTAAAGCCTCAAATACATCAAATAAACTTTACCTCAGGCACCCCCTGAAGTAAAAGCAGCATCAAAAGAACAACTTTAGCCATGTAAAAAAAGGAAGCTTAACTAGTGACTCTGACCCACCTCTCCTCCCCTGCCCTGCCAACACCCCCCTCGCCACCCCCCCCCCCCCCCCCCCACCCCCCACCCCCCTCCGTCTCTGCTCTGCTCTCCTCTCTGTCCCCCCCGCCCTCATTTCTTTCTTCTCTCCTCCTGAGCCTGCTCCCCTTTGGTCGCCAGGCCCAGGGCGGACAGCGGGGAGCAGCGGGTGTTTTTAGCTCACCTGCGATGGCCGTGGTGGTGCTTCTTGTGGGTTCGCTCAGCCCTCTCCTCTCCTCCTCTGTGGAGCTCTCTCTCTCTGTCTAACTGTCGTGCAGCTCAAAGCCCCGTATGCGCTAACCAAGCAGCAGCAGATCAACTCAATTCCCTTCCTGGTTTCTGGAGGGCAAAGAGGTCCCTCCCTTTCTCTCACTCTGTCGCTCTCTCGCTCTCTCTCTCTCCCTCTCTCTTAAAGAAACAGCATTCCCCCTCGACTGCTCTTCCTCTTCCCTCTGGGGAGAAAAGTAAATATTTCCTTCGGATCAACAATAGACAGTCATTATCTCAAAAACATTGTCCGAGACGTCGCTGAATTAACCCCTCGGCTTCCTCCTGTTCGGTTTTGGAGCGTGCCAGGCAGCGGGCACTTCTCTGTAAACTCGTATCACCTGGGCACACTTCAATGAGGCTGGAACTCTCCCCTTTCTGTTTCTCACCACCCTCCGTAGCGCTCCCTTAAACTCTTTCCTGTTGTGCACCGAGTCGCACCCACCCATCCCACTGCCTGAGGTCATGGTGTCCCACCCCAAAAACAAGCCTTGGCACATTCCAGGACGCAGGGGCTGCCAGCCACCCCTCAAAACACTCTGGCGCCAACCGCCTCAACAGTCCCAGTCCACAACACCTTCCCCAGGTGCGTCTCTGGGACACGGCGTCCTGTCGGTTGGCTCGCGGCACGACCACCGTTACAGGTGTCCCACTGATCTACGCGGCTGCACAGGACCTCATTCAGCACCCACCGTACATTTACCGGTCGGTATTTAAGGACGCCATTGCGCAACCTCCGCCCCCCGCTCACTACCAGTCCAGGATGCACGGTGAACGTGCTGCTGTGTAGGGAAAAAGAGCAGGGAGTCAATCTGCAGTGTTTCTTTGGTAACGGCTCCGACACCCGTGCAAACGCCTTGTATGAACTTATGAACCACGTTTAAGTTGCTTCTGAGCGCAGGGCTCGCACTGCTGGCCACGGGAGGAGCCCGTCTTCTTGTCCTCCCTTCCAGGAAGTGACTGTCTCTCCTCTGAGTGGCACGGCGTGACACAGTGGCACTGTGGGGTTAACTGGGCCTGCACTCAGGGGAAGATTAACCAGGGAGAGGCAGTTACACATGCCCAGACTAGAGGGCACTGTCAAACACACAACGGCTGGTTCAGGCAGAAATGTTTGCGATAACAATAACAACTTTTAATTCATTCAAATACTATGGCACCTTTTCAAAATATGTATATGTATATATATATATATATATATATATATATATATATATATATATATATATATATATATATATATGCAGAGACAAAAAAATTATTGTTGTTCATATTGACTTTTTTGGAACTATTAATTGTTATGAGTCTAGACTGAAAATATTACAAATAATTTAAAGCTTTGGCAAACAGTTTTTGCAACATTACAGACCAATAATGCCAATAAAGGTTTTTATCCACCTCAAGACACCCCACATTAAATGTGTCACGTATGGTGGACAAAAGGGTCTGATTAAAACAACACTAAAGAGGCCAAAGTGACACAAATAAGCACATTTGTGAGCTGTTAATGCTAAATAACGCAGTCTGCTGCAGCCTGACAAACACGCAACCACAACCAAAACGCTTTGGTGAAAAATGTGTTTACCAGAAGCACCAACGTGGGGCATATTTGGGATTTTGTTTGTACTCCAGACCTCTGCAAAGGATGTAGGCCCAGTAGTGTCTCTGTTTTGATCTCTTCAGAGTCCATTTGACAAAAGACTGGAAGTGAGGCTCATGTGACTTGGTGAACGAGCAGTTACCTCAGACCTTTCCACTCTGGTCACCACCGATACCCTGTAGCCTGTCAGACACAGAGAGTTTGCTCCTCTAGATCAGTGTGCTTAGAGAACACAAAGTCGACTAAATCTAAAGAAACGCCATGGACAACTGAAATGGCCACTCATGCCAACAGTCAGGATTACATTGACAAATAAGTTTGAGTTTATTTTTTTTTATACATTATAACCATACCCAACACTTTTCTTTTTATATCATCATAGAATGACTCCTCTCCCATGTCATTTACATAAAATTATTTTTTTATATTAAGACTGCAAAATAGTACTTTTGTACCCTCTTTTCATATATCTTTGTACATTTACAAGTGACAGTGCATTCACTGTGTAAATGCAAAGTACAGGGGAATAGGAAAGGTCAGTCGTAAGCAGAGATAATACAGGAGCTGTTACATACAGCTAGGAGCTGTTACATACACATAGCCACCGCTATCCATTAAAAACCCGGGCGGGCCCTGGGGTGGCCGTGCACCACGAGAGAGCTCCAGAGTGGGCATCGCGTACTCACACATTGCAGAACAGTGGAACAGAACCGAATACACTTTTGGGGACTCGTCTTAGCACTGCAGACCAACAACAAAGCAGAACATCTCAGAGCAGTCACCGTGACTGACATTTAAGATTGACACAGTAGAGATTTCGTATATAGATTTCGTATAGAGAGCAACATGATTCTTTTTTGAAAACGAAATCCACAAACAGTAATAGGGAGACAATAAACCATGCCGTATTGACTGACGCGTTCAATTCCTTTGTTTGCGATTGGTCTGTCAAGTTATTTTTAAGAAACAATGACGAAACAATCATAAAAATTAGCATTGAGAAACAAAAAAGAAAAAAAAGAATAATGTAACATTCAAAGTACACTGCTTTACAAGCTACTGCATACTGCTCGTGAACGTGCAGGAAACACGTGATCAGGCATTTCACTCCAAACAATTGTAGTCACCATGAGAACCCTCTTTGGTTTGTGACCGTCACGACTCGTGAAAGGATCTCAAGTGCAATGTCTCTCCTCCACAGCCCAAATAGCTCTGCTACAGGAGCTAATCTACCGTCCTATTGGCCTGCTGCCCTTTTAAAATGGTAATACAGGATATTTAACAATACAAAAGAGGTGTGCTATCGATGCAAATTTATAAACGGACACAGTGGCAGCCCTTCTGCGTGTAATGCCTGGCCTTTAGCTACGGGACGAGGTGAAGTGAGGCTGCCCTTAGACTGACGTGGCATAGCTGTTCATACAGTACACTGAGTGAAGGGACGGAGCGGAAACCCTTTGCGACCCAAGACAGGGAAGGGGGTGCCGTAATGTTTAACAGGGTGCGCGCGGACACACAAATGAACTGAATGTGTGTGTTAATGTATGTATATGTGTGTGTATATATATATATATATATATATATATATATATATATATATATATATTTGTGTATGCATTTCTACAGTGTTATCTGAATGTATGTACGACAGTGAGATCCAGAGATTGTGTGGTTGGGCTGCGGGGCATTGGTGCCTATTCTGTGCCGCGAGTCGGAGTGCTGGGTTGGTTGAGGCCCATGGTCTTGCAGAGCCAGCCAGCAAAGTCCACCCCTTCAACCTCCGAACGCTTGATGAACGTGTGGCTCTGAAAAACATCAATGACAAACTCTGTGTGAATAATAACTCCAGGGAGGACCATCAACATAGTGGTGGCCAATACGGACTGTTATCACACACAGAACATCAAAACGTTAATGCTACAACATGTTCACAAGTACTCCAGACTCGCTTCACTGCAAAACTACAATCTTCCACTGGTCAGAGTTGCTACTCCACAATAACGGGCAAAAACTCACCGTCAGCATCTTCAAATCGGCTCTTTCTGCTGGGTTCTTGATGAGACTAGGTGACACAAACAGAAACATCACATTGTTAGGGTAAGACACAGCGTATCTTTGAAAAAATATTGGCCTCACCGGGGCGGACAACCTCTTGGAAGGATACACCGCAACAAAAGCCGGCCCGCCTGGCCTACTACAGCTGTACCGAAGAGTCAGAACCCTCACCATTTTGTCACAAACTCCTGGAAGTCAGAGGTGAACACCCCGTGTGGCAGCTTTGGAGGAGGCTGGGAAAGAAAAGGAAAGTTTTAACAGATGAATATAACACAGAACATTACAGGGGACGCTGGGAAAAAGAGTAAATGAGTGTGTCTCGGCGTGGCGCGTGTTAGGGGTGCGCCCAGAGCCAAATATGTTATTCATAAACACACGCGAGTTTTAAACAGAGACAGGTTTCCCAAAGTGGATCAATGCTATTCGGGTAAAAGCTAGCCTACACGCTCTATGCACGGTCTTTGCTAAACAACCTCTTCAAACACATGTCTGGGTAATGCATATCAACACTATGGGTAAAATGGTTCCTTGCTGTTCTTCATTGTGAGCCTGTGAGACAAGAGGCGCATGCAGGGAAGCGGCTGCCAGATACAGCTAAGAGAGGGGGAGGGGGGCAAAGGAAGCATCGCCCATACTGGTAGACCCGGCTCAGTGTCCTTGCACGTGTGGAATATTTGGTGGGCCTGAGAATAAATCCTGTTCCGTCCCATATTGCCAAAAAAATCAGCACACAAGAGAGTATTTTTTTACTATTGAACTAATCATTTATTCGTTTGTAACTAGATCAGAAGTAGTCTGCAGAGAAGCCCATTAGACTATCATTCTTCAAACTATAACAGATCACTAGAAGATCTTAAACGGTATTTTAATTATTCTATATTAATATCGGCGTAAACGAAGCTCTAACATAACACAGTTCTCTGTTTAGCGTTGTTATGGAGCGTAACCAAACCAAATTCTCAGCAATGCTAATTGCTATTGTGTTGGTTAAAAAAGATCAAAAGAACGGCGTCTTTGCACACCCGTTGTGTGTGTGTGTGTGTGTGTGTGTGTGTGTGTGTGTGTATGTGTGTGTGTGTGTACTGCTGTTTGTTGGTCAGCAGTTTCTCTGACCTCATTCACGATGTAGTCCAGGAGCTCGAATATAGCCATGGCTGGTCGACTGTCCATCCCATGACCTGTGAAGGAGAAATTCATTTTTCATTTCATCACAGAAAGTAGGCTAAAGGCTAGCGACTTACTGCTATTGCTATGAAAGTGGAGCATCTGTCATACGTCAGAACCAGAACGCGAGCAGATTCAATGTAAAGCCGTTTTAGTAATATCTTAAAATGAAATATCTCAAAAATCTCAAAGTGAAGCACATCATTGTGTTGTTTTAGGGTGTCCTATCCAGTGGTAGACTGTGTTTTTCCCTGGTCCGCAAAGGACCACCCGCCATATGGCTTTTGTATGAAAATATGAGTCTGAAATCTGTCTCACAAACCAGTGCTACCTCATCCATCACATTTAGGGAGAGCAGTGCGTGCCTGACAGACAAAAACTGAGCCAAGTATAACCCAGGGTAGCCAAACGAGCAACACTAACAAATGAATCTACGAGGCATTACCTTTTGCCAAAATGTTTATGTGTTACATTTTAGCCTTGCAAGCTTAATAGCATCGCATTTATGTTCCTACCTGGTTCTACATTTTGATAGCCTTGTTTGGTAAAAGTATGATTTTACATGCATTAAGACACTTCGGTGTTAGTAGTATAGGTTTGTTCCTACCGCTGACTGGTCTGCCTGGCGGTCTGGGGCGCTGCATGTTGCCTTGAGGTTCCCCCTCGCTGCCATCCAGTATGGGCCGTCCAAAGATGGCCTCCAGCTCCTTGGCGTCCGGCGGGGGGATGGGGTAGCGGCCGATGGCCAGCTCCACCAGAGACAGACCCATGCTCCACACGTCTGACTGCACCGAGTAGTGGGTGCCCTGCAGTCTCTCCGGCTGTCGAGGAACACACACCTACGTCACACACAGCCTGGGGGCTGCCGAGGGGCCAGGGAGGGGACGTCAGGGAGGGGCTGGCCGGGGACGAGGAGAATGGGCTCCCAGAAGCCACGCTCACTGCCTCTTTAGGTGTCTGAGGGGGAGGTGGGGGGAAGGAACGGGCAGCGTGTTGGCAGCGCCTGCCTCTGAGCCCCACGGCCCACAACGCTTGGCAGGCCCCGCGAGGGAGGGGCCCTGGAAGGAGGGAGGAAGGTGAAGGGGGGGGGGGGGGGGGCTGACTCACCGACATGTAGGAGCGCGTTCCCACGAAGGAGTTGGCCATGGAATCGATGAGCTGGCCGCTCACGCCAAAGTCGCACAGCTTGATCTCCCCGCGCGAGTTCACCAAGATGTTGGAGGGCTTGACGTCTGCAGGGCAGCGAAAAAGGGGGAGGAGGCACACAGGTGAGCTGCCAGTGAGGGGGAGGGGGGGCAGGCCCAGCAGCACCAGATGCCCCTTCCTCATGTTCCTGTCCCCACCCAGCCCATACCCCATACCCCCCCTCGCCATGTGCTGTCTCTCAGCCTGAGCCAAGACCCTAGAAGAGCACACAGACCCTGTTTTTCTCATCCCCACTTGTCACAGACGCTCTGGAAAACATTCTCCAAATGAGGGGGAGACGTGGAAACCTGCAATTCATCCTCTGCGGTGACCATCCCGCCTCCCCCGCCCCCCACCCACTACGGAAGGACCCAGGGGTTGAAAGGCTGAGAGAGAGAGAGAGAGAGAGAGAGAGAGAACAGAGAGTGGGGCTGCAGGGCGGGGCTGCTTTCATATAATCACATTGGAGAGGCTGTAATTACCGCCCGGCCTGCCAGACAACCCTGCATTCACTCTGCTATGCAACTGCACACCAACGGAGGGACCAACAACGCGACATACAACTACACCCCCCCCTCCCTCTCCCCCTCCCCCCCACTTCCCAGCAGGCATGGCGGTGCCCACCAGGGGAGCTCAGATCGCTACACAGTCCCATCACTTCTCACAACGCAACATTCATACGTGGAGAGAGGGACAGCAGACCCAAACTGTAGCTCTCGTAAACGAATCCGCCACATCGGAGGTTACAGTGAGCTGACGGGGGGGGGGGGGGGGGCGCTCCTTACCTCTGTGCATGATCTGGTGCTTCTCTCGCAGGTACGCAAGTCCTCGGAGTACCTAGATATATACACAGCGAGAGGCAAGCAATATTTTCACAACTCAGCCTATACATCTATTTCCTCACAGAAACCACCAAAAATATTGCGCAAAAACAGTTCACCGCCACCAGTTCACAGTTTGGATGAAAATGTAGAAAGAAAAAAGACAAATTTTGATGAAGAGCAACAAAACATTCTAACCATAAAATAGGTAAATGAGGTAATTTTAAATATTCAATTTGTTGCTCAGAATATTTCAGTGATCCTGGTACTTTCATAAAAATCTGAATTCCTCCGTACAAATATCTGTCTAATTCTGACATTCCTTTTCCAATATTGATTTATTAATTAATATGCAATGCATAGATAAGGCAAATAAGACCAAAACATTAGAGCAAATTTGACACCATTGCAATTGAAGTCGAGGGTCACTCACGGCTATGCTGACTTTTCCCAGGATCTCCTCAGGGATTCTTCTGGCTTCCTTCAGCACCTGGTCCAGAGAGCCCCCATCCTGAATAGACCACAACCCACTGTTACAAACACCCCCCACACATTAAGGAGGCAAAGCAAAGTGCTGTAACAGACCACAACCCACCCCCCACACATGAAGGAGGCAAAGCAAAGTACTGGAAGAGACCACAACACACTGTTACAAACACCCCACACACATTATGGAGGAAAAGCAAAGTACTGGAATATCAGGACAAGCAGAAGTAACCTTTTTGATGTCAACAAAAGTGTTATTGAACTGTTAGTACTGTGCTATTGGTGGAGTTTTTATCTAGTATCTTACAGACAAACCGTTGTATGAAACACAGGTTAAAATTAAGAGGACTACTTTGTTTATAAGGACGAGAGGTTTATTCAGTGAAATATGTAGGTTTATTCATCCCTCAGCATCTCACCATGTGCTCCATACAGATACTGATCTCTCCGTCGCTGTAGAAGGCCCCGTAGAAGCCCACGATGTAGGGGGAGTTGCACTCGTGCAGCACCTGCAGCTCCCTGATGATCTGGTTCCTGATCGCAGGCTTGATCTCCAGGTGGATCAGCTGTTGATCAACAGACATCAGTTCATTTTGGGCCTGATTCCACAAAAGGCCTTTTTACTTTACCTGCAACAAGCTAAATATCTGATTCTGCCCACCGTACCTATTATGTACGCCATGTTCTTTTCTTAAGTCTAGGCAAGATTTTTTTTTAGCAAATAGTAAATTAGATAGTTGTTTAGAAATGGGACTTATTAGCTACTTTCATTCTTCAAGCACAGGCGTTTTTTTTTCACCCTTATGATGAGGGTAGCACAGGTGTTGGACGGCCAGCCTCACCTTCCGAGCCATGACCAGACTGGAGGGTTTATGGCGGACCTTGTTGACCACTCCTCCATTCCCCGCACCCAGCTCACAGATGGGGTGAAAGTCATCGTCCTTCAGCTCGCCCACCTGGGCTTTCTGGGTAAGGAAAGCCTCTAAGCGCTTCCTTTGCTGTTCGTCTAGGTCCAATTCTCCAAGCTTCTTTTGTAAGGCCTCCAGGTTGGCTCTAAGGAACATGACATGATATTATGAATATTTCACTTTCAAGCACTATCATGTATCCACACTGCAATACACATAATACAAAATGTATGCATAATTGTTCCCAGCAGTACCATCTAGATAACTGATGCAACTGGAGGGCACTTACTCAGATGCAGCATCAATAGTTGTTGAGGTGGCCTGTCCCTCTCCAATAGGCGTAATGTTCAGGGGTACAGGTCTTCTTTTGGGTGCCATTTTAGTAAATTATGGTACGATAACGATGCAGTTCAGTGCAATAACTGCTAGGTCTCAACTTTTCTTTAGTGAAAAATAAAAACAATTGAATCAGAGCTTTCTGTTCGTATATTTAGCCTATTAACACTGCTTTGGGAGCATGACAGTCAGCTGTTCGTTACTATTTACAGGCCAAGTGGATCTGTATATCTAGCTGGTCAGATCGCTATTTCAAGTCTATGACATTTGCCTTCAACACATTGCTGATAATTTCTCTCGTGTTGGTTGGCTAACGTCAGATAGCCACCTAGCTGCTAACTCCCACCAGTTCCTGAAAAACCGTGTTCTAGCTGCGCTTCAGATAGAGTGCGGCCCTTGCTGATCAGCCTTCACGAGACGGGGACAGCCAGTAATTCACAGTCCTACCGATTCACCGACTCGGTAGTCTCTGGTAAATTAGGGTCTACAAGCAGGCGTCCCTCAGCGCTGGACTCGGGTGTGGGGTTCAGCAGAACGGAATGATTTGGATTTGGTACTTCAATACAGGAAGAAGCAGCTGCACTGTCCACATTTCCATAAATCGCGAGACTGGAAACCCCATTTAATAGTGATTGTGTTAACTATCGCGGCACTCTACAGGACATCTTGGTAAATAAACTGCGACCTCCAATGGTACATTCTAAGAATTGCAATTGTAGCTCATGCTACACTGCAATGACTGCCTGAAGGCTACAACCAGAGAGCTGAAATTTTACAATAATTATTTTTGTGATTTTTTCCAGAAAGGATTGTACTATTTTAGTCCATATGGAAAAACAGTCACTTTACCTTAGAAATGTTTCATTCTGTGCCAAGACAAGACAGCTGCAGTGACTGATGTCCACCTGATTGCATGTTAATTGCACGTTGATGGATCCCATTGAATAGATTTGAAAATCTGATAATGGGAACCCTCTTAAAGCAAGTCATTATTTTAACCACACAAAGCACACACAAACTTTATAGGAACCTGTTTTTTTCTTGGCCAGGCTGTTAAGAGAACGTTTTTTTTGTCTATCATTATGAAAATGTCACGTTTAATATGCTATATGAGATGTACATAAAAGTATAAGTTTAATAACACAAATATAGAATGCAAACTGAGCAGCTGCAGTTGTCTCACTAAAAGCCATCAGCCTCAGGAGTTAATATACTTATGTCCAGACATCCCCATTTCCCTTTAGATTAATCAGATTTTAGTTAAGGACTAATTTTGTTCAGCTTTAGTTCTAGAAATGCATATCTGTACTGAAAATACAAATGACATGTATTTACATCCATCCATCCATCCATCCTTTTTCCGCCGCTTATCCGGGGCCGGGTCGCGGTGGCAGCAGGCTCAGCAGGGAATTCCAGCCGTCCCTATCCCCAGCAACGCTTTCCAGATCCTCCTGGAGGATCCCGAGGCGTTTCCAGGCCAGACGAGATATATAATCTCGCCAGTGTGTTCTGGGTCTACCCCGGGATCTCCTACCAGTAGGGCGTGCCCGGAAAACCTCCAACGGGAGGCGCCCAGGAGGCATCCTAATCAGATGCCCGTACCACCTCATCTGGCTCCTTTCGACGCGAAGGAGCAGCGGCTCTACTCCGAGCTCCCTCCGGATGACCGAGCTCTTTACCCTATCCCTAAGGCTGAGCCCAGCCACCCTACGGAGGAAACACATTTCAGCCGCTTGTACTCGCAATCTTATTCTTTCGGTCACTACCCAAAGCTCATGACCATAGGTGAGGGTTGGAATGTAGACCGACTGGTAAATCGCGAGTTTCGCCTTTCGGCTCAGCTCCTTCTTCACCACGACGGTCCGGTACAACACCCGCATTACTGCTGATGCTGCACCAATCCGCCTGTCAATCTCACGCTCCATTTTTCCCTCACTCGTGAACAAGAACCCGAGATACTTGAACTCCCTCGCTTGGGGCAGCAACTCAATCCCAACCCGGAGAGAGCACTCCACCGTTTTCCGGCAGAGAACCATGGCCTCAGACTTGGAGGTACTGACTCTCATCCCGACCGCTTCACACTCAGCTGCAAACCGCTCCAGTGCATGCTGAAGGTCACAGTCTGAAGAAGCCAACAGAACCACATCATCTGCCAACAGCAGAGAAGCAATTCTGAGGTCCCCAAACTGGACACACTCCTCCCCCCGGCTACGTCTTGAGATTCTATCCATGAAAATCACAAACAGAACCGGTGACAAGGGGCAGACCTGGCGGAGTCCAACACCCACTGAAAACGTATTTGACTTTGTGCTGAGTATACGGACACAACTCTCACTCCGGTTATATAGGGACCGAATGGCTCGTAGCAACGGCCCCGGTACCCCATACTCCCGCAGTACCCCCCCACAGGACTCCCCGGGGGACACGGTCATAGGCCTTCTCCAAGTCCACAAAACACATGTAGACTGGATGGGCAAACTCCCATGCTCCCCCAAACAGCCCCGCAAGGGTAAAGAGTTGGTCCACTGTTCCACGACCAGGACGGAATCCGCATTGCTCTTCCTGGATCCGAGGTTCGACAATCGGTCGGAGTCTTCTTTCCAACACCCTGGCATAAGTGTTCCCAGGTAGGCTGAGAAGTGTGATACCCCGATAATTGGAGCACACCCTCCGGTCCCCCTTTTAAAAATGGGAACCACCACCCCGGTCTGCCATTCCAATGGTACTGTCCCCGACCTCCACGCGACACCGAAGAGGCGTGTCAACCAAGACAGCCCAACAATGTCCAGAGCCTTCAGCATCTCGGGGCGAATCTCATCCACACCCGGCGCCTTGCCGCTGAGGAGCTTCCCAACTACCTCAGTGACGTCTGCCAGGGATATTGCTGAGACTTCCCCCGAGTCTTCGAACTCTGCCTGCTCCACAGAGGACGTGTTGGTGGGGTTAAGAAGTTCCTCAAAGTGCTCCTTCCACCGCCCGACGATATCCCCAGTCCGGGTCAGCAGTTCTCCTCCCCTGTTCAACAGAGCCTGGGCCAATCCCTGCTTTCCCTTTCTGAGCCGTCTAACGGTTTGCCAGAACTTGCTTGAGGCCAACCAAAAGTCGTTCTCCATAGCCTCCCCGAACTCCTCTCACACCCGGGTTTTCGCTTCTTTGACTACCAAAGCTGCAGCCCTTCGGGCCGCCCGGTACCCGTCTGCTGCTTCAGGAGACCCCATGGCCAACCAAGCTCGAAAGGCCTCCATCTGCAGTCTGACGGCTTCCTTGTTCTTTGGTTGCCGCCACGACAGGCACTGACGACCTTCTGACCACAACTCCTAGCAGCCGCTTCCACAATGGAGGTTTTGAACATGGTCCACTCGGAATCAATGTGCCCAACCTCCCCCGGGATGCACGAGACGTTCTTCCGGAGGTGGGAGTTGAAGACCTCCCGGACAGGGTCCTCAACCAGACGTTCCCAATTCACCCTCACTACGCATTTGGGTTTACCGGGTCTGTCAGCCTCCCCCGCCATCTGATCCAACTCACCACCAGGTGGTGATCAGTTGACAGCT
The DNA here is from genome assembly GCA_026901105.3 of Galaxias olidus. Lineage (NCBI taxonomy): Eukaryota > Metazoa > Chordata > Actinopteri > Galaxiiformes > Galaxiidae > Galaxias > Galaxias olidus. Next base: position 23,956 of record JAPMUY010010050.1, read on the forward strand.
CAGCTCCTCTCTTTACCCGAGTGTCCAAGACATATGGCCGCAGGTCTGATGAAACTACCAAAAAGTCGATCATCGATTTGCGGCCTAGGGTGCTCTGGTACCAGGTAACCTCCCTATGCTCGAACATGGTGTTCGTTATGGACAATCCATGCCTAGCACAGAAGTCCAACAACAAAGCACCACTCTGGTTCAGATCGGGCAGGCCATTCCTCCCAATCACCCCTCTCCAGGTTTCTCCATCGTCACCCACATGGGCGTTGAAGTCCCCCAGCAGAACTATAGAATCAGTAGATGGTACCCTTTCCAGGACCCCACCCAGCAACTCCAAGAAGGCTGGATACTCTGAACTGCCATTTGGTGCGTAAGCACAAACAAGTCAGAGCCTTCCCCCCAGCGACTCGCAGTTGCAAAGAGGCGACCCTCTCGTTCACCGGGGAAAACTCCAATACAGCGGCGCCCAGCCGGGGACTCGTAAGAATCCCCACACCTGCCCGGCGCCTCTCACCCTGGGCGACTCCGGAAAAGAAAAGAGTCCAGCCCCTCTCCAGGACTTGGGTTCCAGAACCAGAGCCATGCGTCGAGGTGAGTCCAACTATGTCCAGTTGGTACTGCTCCACCTCCGGCACTAGCTCCGGTTCCTTTCCCACCAGAGAGGTTACATTCCACATCCCTAGGACCAGTCTATGATGCCAGGGGTCAGCACGCCTAGGTCCCCGCCTATGCCTGCTACCCGATTGGCATTGCACCCGACCCCAATGTCTGTCCCTGCAGGTGGTGGGCCCACAGGGCGGCGGCTCCACGTTGTTTCTTCGGACTGTGCCCGACCGGGCCCCATGGGTCAAGGCCCGGCCACCAGACGCTCGCCGACGAGCATCCCCCCGGGTCTGGCTCCAGGGGGTAGCCCCGGTTTCCCTCTTCCGGGCGAGGTGCCACAGTACCGTTGGTTCCGCTTCATTGGGGTGTTTTTTTTTAATCGCGCTTAGTCTGGACCCTCCCCTGGGACCAATTTGCCATGGGAGACCCTACCAGGGGCTACTGCCCCCGACAATACAGCTCCCAGGGTCACAGGGACACTGAAACCCCTCCACCACGTTACGGTGGCGATTCTCGGAGGGGTATTTACATGAATACATTTATTGGCACCCATATGTTAATACTGGCACATCTGATTTAGATATAGAGATATAGTAATTTATAACATTTCACTTTTTACTTTGTATGTACCATCTCAAATCACAGTATGCTTCTTCTGCTGTCACATTTCCCTATTTAATTAATTTCCTGTTATTCTTTTTAATGCAATAAAGCTATACTAAGTAGGTCCCTGTAGAATTCTATATAAAATATATAAAAAGAATACAGTATGCTTCTTCTGCTGTCACATTTCCCTATTTAATTAATTTCCTGTTATTCTTTTTAATGCAATAAAGCTATACTAAGTAGGTCCCTGTAGAATTCTATATAAAATATATAAAAAGAATACAGGAGATAGATGATATAACGCAATTCAAAATGACATGGCAGGCAGTCTTTAAAAAAAAAATTTAATTAATTCCACACGTCAATAACAGGTGTTAGAATACGATCATTTTGAAATTGTACAGTTTTTTTCCTTAACAGGTAACCAATGGTTTCCACAAAATCCCAGTATTTCCATTCCAACCATTTCTCTCAGTCCAAGTGGCATTAGCGCCAATACTGGGATTCAAGACAGTTTGTATAGTGTCCGTTTGCCTTGAGGAACAACTGGAGGCGATTCAAAGGCTTAATAAAATATTATTTAAATTTTATTGTCTTTTAATATGAACATATAAAAAGACACAACAAACAAAACATTTACATCATGGATTGCAAGCCTCCGACCATGCTACCTTAAGCATTAATATAGTAAGAAAGGATGCCACTATCTAAACACCATTCGGTTTACCCCGCTCCAGTCCCACAGCCCAAGCTCAGCTGGCTCAGTTCCACATAAGCAGCCAGTGCCTCCCCCGGTTAAAGATATGGGTCAAATTAAAACATTTAAAATAAAGATATCTGGGAAACCTGCAGTCTTTGTAGCCATAATCTAAACCCACAAACAAACAGCACGTGAATGGAATCTAGAAAGCAGGTTCTTCTTGCATTTATGTATTCCATTGGTCTTCATAATGTTACATAAATGCACTGTGAACCATTCATAGGAAAGTCCTAATAAGGGATAAAGACTACAGCTTCATTACAAAGAAAGTGCCAATCAATCACTGAATAACAAGTGTTTTTCAAAACGTATCTAACCGTATATCAATCTCAGTGGTCATGAGAATATGAAACATGGAAGACTGGATTAACATACTAATAGAGAAAAAAAAATAACTTTTTTTTATTTTTTATTATTTGTTTTCTATCAATCTTATCATCGGATGGTTTTGTACAGGGTCTGGGCAAGCCTCCGCCCTCCGGGTATGTGTGAACAGACAGGACATTTGAAGAGACGTAGAAGAGACCTGCATCCCGAGAGTGAATCGTCAAAATGCCAGATGGGATTCAGAGCAGAAATATCCTGAGGATCGAGTATAATTGAGCCATCAAAATGGAGGTGGACCAGTAGGAAGGAGTAGACGTCTGGACTCATCCACATATCAGACGAGATAAGACACCTGATATTATCCTCACTTCGACCGCCGTCACCACACCACGCGCTCGGGGCCAGTGAATCCAGACTGAAGAGACGGTCTATAGGATGTCAAGCACTGAACAAGCTGGATGGGCTTGGTTTTTCACAGGAGGACACGAATCAGCTCATGAATGGCAGCTTAATGGGCCTGTCTTTCATCACACAAGCCTCAGCTACGGAAGGGTCCTGCTGTTCCATATCGGAAAGACCTGTACAGCATTGATTCCACTGCCAAATAATATGTACAGCTAGTACTAACCACCTCTAACTAAATAAAAAGAAATATCTTGTCAATAAATAGGAAGGTTTGGACAAGGAAACTGAAAACTAGTCAAAGGGCCAACAGTTAATGACCCCTATTCCACATCTGGCCAGTTATCAAACCACCTCCTCCATTTCAATGTCCTCACCAATAACACACAAAACATTTTTGCAGTGGGGTTTTGTGTGCAGACCAGCTCAACAAGCCAAAAGACTGTGGGCTCCAGCTTCCACCATTCAAAACGCTAAACAAAAAGGCACCCAAAATCTGACCAACCCCCAAGTCAACAGCACTAATTCAACAGGCTAAGTTCTGTAAAACCTCTAACAGTCCGCTTTCCATTGCTCATCCATAGACTGATTATCCACTAGTCATGGCCTGCCTTCTCCCATGTCGATGCCATGCCACAGAGCCTACTAGTTTGGCCTCCAGTAGAATACTGGGGAGTACGGGGGGGGGGGGGGGTGGTCAAGAACAGTGTGGTGAGATCAGTTTCTCTTGTAGCTTTACAACATTCAACTGTTTGATGATCGAGCTGTGGCACGGAACACTCCCACTCCTAAACAGTCTGCTGTGTGGACTGAGAGGCCACTCTGCTCCTGCCTTCCCACAGCTCAGGTCGAAAAAAAAAACTGAGAGCCAGCCACTATTCCATACCTCATCAGCACGTGCGCACTCTTCCTTGGCCGTTAAAGAGAATTCACCAATCAGCAATAGGGCCAAAAAAAAAAAAAAAAAAGCTGTACAGGATCAATTCAGCACTCCAGTGTTAACCTTGCAACAACCACAGCAAAACCCCGTCATTCTGTCCTGCAGTTCTTCAGCTACTCTGTGGTCAAGTTTGCCGTGTTATGACTGAGGTAGGTTGTCGGCAAATCACTGGGGACTATTAAACTAGGGGTATTAGAGAGTTTCCTAAAAAACGTAAAAGAAAAAAAAAAAAGGTACAGTTGAGTTTCAAAAAACTCATCCAAGCCCATTGCCTGAACGACGTTTTCTAAACATATATCGGACATAGCAGAAATAGAAAGAGGAAAAAGGGCTAAACTTGCATCATATTCCAGAAAGTTCTGGCATACCCAAATTCTTCATATTCAACCATGTTTGTTAATGTGTGTTTTGACCTCTTACTAAACTAGAGAAGTTGTTCCTCCATTTTTCAACTTAATACCACCGAAAATGGCCAGAAAGACCTGGAGACGCAAACATCAAACGATCTCGGTTTGGAGGGCCAGTAAGTTCAAAGTCAAACACAAAGTACAATGAGATGGGGGAGAGGAGGGAGCAGTGGGTGACATGGTGGTGGTTACTCTTTTCAAGAAGTCTTTGCAGAGGGAGGATTCAGGACGCCAAACGCTGGGAGATGGGAGGGCCTTAAGTGTTAGGTAGCCGTTATTCCAGCGGTGCAAGGAGGAAGCCTAAACACTCCAGCCTGGAGATAAACAGTGCATGTGAGTTGGTGAGCGTGTGTGTGTGTCAGTGTGTGTGCGTGTGGATATATGCCGGCATGGGATCTACTGGATTCCTCCCCTGGGGTCTCGCCCAGCCCCCTGTCTCTCTCCCTCAGTGTCAGTCTGGGGCGGCACCGGCCAGTCAATAGGCAGTGACCAGGTCCTTGTCGTAGTCGTAACGCCCCCGCTTCGGAGCGGGGCTGTCGGCGCTGTCCTCCGTGTCTTCGCTGTCTCCGCCAGCCCCGGCGCCTTCCTCCTCGGATGAGGAGTCCAGAGTCAGATCTACCACGGCGCCCCCCGCGCCGGACGCTCCTCCCGGCCCCGTCCCCGTGGATCCCGTGCCAGACTTCCCTGTCTGACTGGTGCTGCTGTGGGCCGGAGAGTGACCGTTGGCCTCTGGGACGCCTGCGGACGCACACAATCAAAAAGGACGGGTGAATAACAGTCCACTCCATGCTTTTATGGCCAGAAGACTTGGCATTAAAACAGCTGTCCTGGATAGTACTCACGGGACTCTCTTGGCACTCAAACAACTAAATATCACTAACACCTGAACAACATGCCGCAAAACAATACAGGTCAAACCGGACAAGAACTAACCAAACACACCAAAAACATGCCCAAATGATAATGATGTGCACAGAGAGTATGTGTTTTGAGTAGTGAGGACAGTGCCTAAACGTGTACAAGTTAAAGAATGAACATACATATGTCGACAACAGGGTAGTCAGGAGTGTTGCTGCGTTCCCTCTCCCTGTCTCTCTCCCTTTCATCTCGGATTGGTCTCCACGAGCCGTCCGTCAAGTATTCGATCTCTTCAATTTCCTCCGCCGTTTCTTTGAGGATCTCCGATAGCAGCCTGAAATAGAAACAGCCAGACCGACAGTGGGGACCTTTCACAGTGACTCTTTGTGGAAAGCTGTTGGTGTGGCGGTGTAGATCTGAGGGGGCACATGGCAGAGGGCAGGGCTTAGGGGAGACTATATTACAGGAGCCTGTATACAGACAAAAATCTACATAGAATTAACGTATACAATGGTGTGTGCCGCTGCCAGCTGTTACCATGATCAAATAATAACGTTAAAATGTTGCTAACTCATGTTAACATTAGGCCACGCAACTCTTACCACTGCTGATAAACATAAGCATTGTGGCCAGAGCAAATTAGCGCGACAACAAATTGTTTAAGTTTTGCGCCACAAAAGACTGAAGTACCTGCGGCTCTCGCTGAAAGGAGCCAGAACAGACCCTTGCATAGAACAGCTGATATAGGTCAAAATAAACGATATCAAATTTTATATTCATATTTTTATTGTAAAATGTAGGGCTTCGGTGTGGCACAAAGGATGTTGCTGTGGCAAAACATTACCAGTGGAAACAGACCTCCAGCTGTCCCATGGCAGCCCCTGCAGAAAAAGCTATCTAATGACAAGCACGTCAGCTTACAAACCCGTGATGTAGTGCTGGCAAAGTAAAAGTAACAGGAACACCCTATGCCACAGCACCTTTTACAGAGAAAACGCTCTGTGGGCCACTGCAAGTCCCGACTTGACTATACAAAGACCTCCAAAAGCTCAGCATCATGTGCCCTATCCTAGTTTCAACACGTAAACGAGGGACCCTTGAAGGAGACAAGAGCACTGAAATTCCAGGAGGGGGGTGTAAAGAAGCGGGGCCGCTGGTGAGGAGGGACAAGCTCCGGCATGCGCCGCGGCGTGGCTTACCCGTCGATGGTGAGCAGCTCAAAGGGAGCGGGCTTGTCGCACACAGGGCACGTCCACGTGGGCTTCTTCTCGTTCATCTGCAGGAAGAAGACGGCGTCGAAGCACTGCAGGTGGGCGCAGGTCAGCACCCGGCAGGGGACGCCCAGCCGCATCTTCACCAGCTGGGGGTGGGGTTGGGGAAGAGAGAACGGTGAGTTTAGGTCCGTTGCGTTAGTTGGGTTTGGCTGCCGGAGGACGGCACACTAAAGATGTAGAGTATGGTGGAGCCCTGCACTGGGGGCGGGTACTTACTGGACAGATCAGAGACACCCGGAGACCTGTGGTGGCGATCTCACTCTCTGGATCGAAGCGTAGTTTGTCCTGGACTGGAAACGGCAGCACAAAATATTAACTATTTCCACAGAGCAGGATACTAGTTGGTATTGTCAGGCGGTCTGGATTAAAGCTACATATTTTTCTATGTCATTTAAGTACATTTTAATTGAGTCTAAATAAAGCACAAGAGAAGGCCTGCAGATGAATAGGGGACGAGAACACAGCATTTCTAGGGCGAGTGGGCGGAGCGTGACACAGCCAGCATGAGGGAGGGACAACTCACTGCGTTCGCGACAGCGTTCTGCGATCTCCACGGAGCACTGTTTGAGCTGGCTGAAGAGCTCTGCCGACGTGAAGACCCGCACCAAGTACACGGCCACCGAGTAGCGCTGGAACACAGGGGCCAAGGGCAGGGACGTCAACACAAGAGCACACAGGACACCCACACAGGGCCGCAATCATCCCTGCAGCAGCAGGTGGCGCAAACTTGGAATGCCATCTTACAAGCACAGGTTACTCGAACAAACCTAATACCCATGTAATGTAGGGGTGTGCAGCTAGTGTGAGTACGCAAACAAAATGACAGAACCTTCTGGTGGTTACCCAGTCACAACACATTACCAAGGCAACAATAGGGAGACAGACCTTGCCAAAGTTGCCCCATGTGACGGTGACTCGGTTGCTGGCAGTGGAGAGGTGTAACCAGGGAGTGATGTTGACTGGGCGACAGGGACGACGGGGCTCAACCCCTGGCTTGTTGGAAGGGTAGTAACCCTGCACACAGAACAGGCAGAGGAAGCACACATTGATCAGTGCCTACAAACTAAATGTGTGTAAAAAATACATATATATCCTCTATTAAACTAGCAACTGAATACATATTAACACTGTTTTGGGTTATCCGTCAGTCTGTATAAAAAGACTACTCACCGGTACGTGACAATAGGACTGGTTCACTTTGACGGCAATGTTTGGAGGGTACTGATCTTCCTGGATACCAATTGAGTCTGTGTAACAGATTCTGAAATAGACATTGACAACAGCATTAGAGGAAAAGGACTATCTTTTGTGACCGTCAGTGTTGGGCAGATACAAGCCTATTGGCCTTCGAGTCACGTAAGCCAGGTTACCCATCAGCCCCCAAATGGCAGGTAGTTTGCTATGCTATCCATGGTTAATACACTAACCACTGCATAATAACTTCATCTACATGGCGGTGTTTAATCTAAGCTTTAGCTAATTAAAACATCCACAAGCTAACAGGCAAAAGAAAGAAATTTTAAGTTTCCGTCATTGAAAAACAACTTGTTGGTTATGGTGCTAAATTTGAGTTTTAAGAACATTTGCGAATGTTTTATACCAGTGGCTCTCAAACTTTTTTGGTCGGGCACCCCTCATCATAATCCAATCCTCTTTCTATGAATGCTAATCACTGAGGTTGCCAAATGCTGGCAATTAATTATGTTCAATTATGGAAAATAAAAGTGAAGTTAAAGATTTTCTTGAAAACAATGCTATGCAAAACATTAACTGCATACTTTTTTTGGTTCATAAAAAAAAGTCAAACATTGGTTAGGGTGAGGATTAGAAGTTAATGTAGTGGTGGGTGTGTGGGTAGTGCTCTTTAATTTGAAACCATGTGCAAAACCAGTAATCATGGGAATACTGTGCATGGCCCTTAAACCACAAGCCCCTAACTTATCTAACGGCTATAAACAAATTAATGCAGAACTATACAAAATGTTAGTCTAGTAAAAACCAAGTCTCCCCCACTAACACTCCCCCCTTTTTCTGGTGCCAATCTCTCAACAAATAGTACCCTGCTAGCTTTTATTTTGATTGTCGATGCGGCCGTATCCTAACAACGTGCTCTGTTTGTTGTATCCCCCTGAAACACGTTTATTTACTGAATTTTATTTGGTTCTGCGTTTCCGATGTATTTTTAAATTAAAAATAAATAAAACTATCTACCGTGCCCCCCTTAGGGGTCGCGCCCCAGTTTGAGAACCGCAGTCGCATACAAATATTTACGTTAGAAACAACAGAGATAGTTGTATCACATTTTCAAATCAATCTTCTGTAGTCCTCTTATATCAAAATGGTGAGTTGCAATGAGAAACTGTTGATTTGATGAGCCTATACTCACCTAAGAACCACCTGGATTGATTTCATTCCTGCTCGAAGCTCACTGAAGGGGACAAAGGCAGATGTTAGGGGACTTAAAGAGCTTTCTCAGAGCTCTTACACTTCTTGTAACAAAACTGACTGAGACATAGGATCAAGCTCACGCTTACCTTGAGTTTCTGATCTGGTCCACTTGGTTTTGTGTTAATTCAAATATGCATTGACTGTCCTGCAGTTTCTCATTGTTTTGGGCAACTGTGAAAAGAAAGATTAAAACAAATATTAGCACGACCACCTTTAGTGATCAAACCAATGTCGCAGTCCATTGTGCCATCAATACAATATCAGCACATTTCCTAAACAACACAGACACTAGCCTTCCTACAATTTAGGGGTAAGCACTCTTACTTAGTTCTGTTGGTGGCAACAGTGTCTCTAGAGTTTGGTAGAAGGGCAGAGACACCAGCTTGACCTCAGCTGCTGGTGTGGAGGTGGGCTTGGAGATGCCGTTGAGGTAGTCTGCACCCTGAGCACTGGCCGTGGGGGAAGAGCTGAGCGATGAGTATGCCACTGGGACACTCTCTGGTCGCCGAGCAGCAAGCCAACCAGAGGTCTTAGGGAAGCGGGACTCATAGAGCTGTCTTACATTCTTCAGCAGCTCTGGGCTGTACTCTGTCTGCACCAGTCTCAGCGCCCTCCCCACAAGGTCCTGCTTCAGCCCGCTCTTGCTGCGGCCCATGGAGGCCAGCAGAGTCTGCAGGTCGGACACCCGGAAACTCTTCACCATGTTCTGAAGAATAAACAAGAGAAATTATGTTGGGGAGCGGACACATCAAACATCAATAGACCGATAGCATGAATCAATTGGATGGTGCTTATTGGTGTTTTAGAACAATTTGTTTTTGTTCATGTCTGAGTAAAAAAGTTAAAACAAATATTTCAACCAGAAAAATTATGCGTGTATTATGTTTATGTGAGCACGGTATCAAACAAACATGCTTGTTGTTGTACGTTGCACGCTAGTAAGACAGGGTTAGCGGGAATACTGTCAACATCGTAGGACTAGAGCTATAGACTGGCTGGCTTAGTTAGCCTTGTCGATCAGTTGACATCCCTAAAAGGATACAAGTATATTTAAATGTCTAACTCAAACAGAATGTGAAGACCCTTTAGAAACGTAACAAATCGAGGATTCTACAGCTGACTTCATGCTTGCTAACTAGCTAGCAAACGTTAGCCACCGAATGTTTTTATGCCCTCATCATTCATTTTCCCTGTCGCTTTTCCTAGCCAGCATGATGCTAACACTACCTAGCTCAAAAGATAGTATATCTTGTTTCTATTGCAAAATATATCTGAGAAACACTTCACTACAACTCTTTGACAATATTCAAGCAAAACCCCTATGTTTACAGGTCCAGCCGGTTCTCATTAAATTACAGTGGATCCTTTCTCTATTAAACCGGGCGAGAAGAGCTCTACTTGCCATCGCTTCCACCAGTTCGGCCGCCATCTTCGTTGAAGTTCGTTCACCAGCACCGCGAGAGCCAGACCCGAAAGCAACTACTTCACCAATGAAAGACAGAGGGATCTTTGGTAGACGGGTCCTTGCTTCCAATCAGAGCCCAACTTTGCCATGAGCCTGAAGCAATGCCTTAAAAAAGGCGTGTCAATCATGTTTTAAACTGACAGTACACCTTTAAAAAAATACTAAGAGACAGGCCATCCCTCACTAATAGGCCTCGGTTTCCACGCAGAACAACACGTACCAAAGTATTTCAACGTTCCCGCTAAATACGTTTTATAGTATCAAGTTATGAAGAATATGTGAGGAGAAAATCATTTAAATTCAACAGATAACAAAAGATTGCTTCGTCAAACGGTAAAGAAAGCATGGCCCCTTTAACTCCCATCCGAAAATTATACTCCATTTCAGGCTTTACACACTATGCTAAGGTGCCTTGCTTTGTCAATTTATTTCATTTAACATGTTGTAAAGTGTATACTGCGTAAATAATGCAGACCCATTAGAAGAATACATAGATGTGTATTAATAACTGATTCGACTATGTTGATGGCCAGATTTTCACAGTCCCCCATTATGATAAATTCTTCATTTTCTTAAGTTGTAGATTTCTGGCTAAGAACCCGTTGATGTAGATACAGATAAACAAATAATAGTACAAAACTCAAAAGTTATCAGCGATTCATTTAATTGGCATAGCTAATCAAATCTAGGTTAAACATTTACTGTTCAATTTAAATGGGAATTATAACCAATTTATGGTGTAATTCCTTGTTTAGACAGAGGGGGGCAATGTGATTCTCTTTTCATCCCTGTCGAGTTCTAGGTCTATCCCACAAGAACTCAAATTAACATATATATATATATATATATATATATATATATATATATATATATATATATATATATATATATATATATATATATATATATATATATATATATATATATATATATATATATATATATATATATACACATATATATATATAATTTGAGTTGTCCTTGTAGGATGGACCTAGATAGATATAAGATTTTGCGTTTCTAAGAATTTAATTTGACAATTGTTGGACCATTAATCATGTCGAATCATATCCTGTCTGCACCCCAGCACCAGAAAGAGATTCAAACCTAGAGGACCTGCCTCTCTTACCAGTTATAGATGCCCTTGCAAATAGAAAAAGTAATATTGCATGGTTTTAATTATATCATTTAACTATGATGTATTCAATGCACTTTATTTTATACCAAATGCCTTTTGCATAGGTTGTTGAGTTGGTTAATTCAATGTAATCAACTACTCCCATTTACTAAATGTTCCATGTATGTCATTAAATGAAAATCTGTTGAACACTTAATTTACCTTCCTTTGGAACAAAATATATGATAAATCGAAAAAGGTGTGTGGCATTAACGGGTTGTCTAAGATTCCAAGTGAGCCACAGCACAGCAGATAATACACTAAGGTCAATTACAACTGAAAGAAGTCAGGTTGGAATTTAATCAGAGCCCCTGGGGTAATTGGCATGTTTTGTTCAGTGATCAAAGAGAGACAGGATGCATGGCGCTGTCCCAGAACACCCGCTCTCATTTCCTTAGACATTGGTTGGTTTATTTACAGATTATAAGGATGTTTTAGAAACTCTCTGTTCCTCCATATCCACCCCTTTTCTTCCTAGAACCAGCTGGTAGAACCTGATAGATCCAAATGGAGTTTGGGTCGAATAGAATAGAATAGAATAGAAAAGAATAGAATAGAATAGGGCAAATCTCAACAAACATGACAGATTAATTTGGAGAATCAGCAGATAATTTTTTTATCTACTCAAATATAAAGGGGGCACTTCTTCCACAGACAGATGACAGGAACATACTTTGTTGTTTTAAAACATAGATTTGATTTGAACATTTATTTTGTTGCTGCATTTTAGTTAATTACTACTTATTTTAACCATAGTGCTGCAAACTAAACTGTGTTAGTTAATGCTCTTTGCACAGCATCTTCCACACTAAAATCACTTAAGCAGGATAACCTCGTCAAGAGGCATTTTGATGTAGAATGGCCACCCACTGAATACCATGATGTCCTAAATCGGGGTGTTTAATCTCCCATAATTACAAAGATTTGCTTAGGGCAATAAAAATAATCTTCCACGATTGAGACCCCCTACCTGGACCTCTCTTGTCTTTCACATGACCCCTTACTGTGAGGGATAAATACAGTCATTTAAATAGTGCCACCTTCACATCTTTACTAGTTTGAATATCACAGTAGTTTGGGAATGGTAAGGAGCTGCAGTGCATATGCTGATACAATTTATGAAAAGTCAGGTCAAAGCAGCAATTGACTTGTCTTCCTATACTGGACAATAAGCGTTGGATTTGATCCTTGAAGTCATTGAGGTTTTCAGGATTGACTCAGTTTTGGGAGGTAGGACTTAACTTTCCAAACAAGATTGCAGGCAGACCAACAAGCAGGACAAAACAGTCGAAGTAATCCACTTTATGGTGAGTGAGTCAATGCCCTTACAGACTATGGCTATGCTTTGATGTAAAGAAACTCAGAAATTTAGAAGACTTTAAAGATTGCACTTTTTTTTTTATACATACATGATACATTTTGTATCATTCAACAATGAGTTTAAGACACTCCCATTCAGAAAGGCCGATGGAGGACAGGGGAACAAGTTGCGCTACAGGTCGGGAGAGGCTGGGACTACGTTTCACCATTGACTACCTGCTGTACAACAAGGGAGCCAAAAGTTCTAAAACAGCAACAGAGAAGAGTTCAGAGGAGCTTACAGTACTACATGGTACCCTGGTGGACCAAAGTCCTATACCCAAGGAGAGCAGGGATGGCAGGCACCCGGAGAGAAACACAAAAGTGTCAGAAGACGAGAACGAAGGTATCAAAGAACGAGAGGAGGAGGGGGAGGAGGAGGAGGACATGGAGCCCCCCGTCTCTACGGAAGGATCACAAGACAAACCCGCTCAATCCTATATCGCCCTCATCTCCATGGCAATCCTGGAATCTGAGGAGAAGAAGTTGTTGCTGTGTGACATCTACCAGTGGATCATGGAACACTACCCTTATTTCAAAAGCAAGGTGTGTTTTCTGTCCCTGTCAAATGTAGGTTTAAATGATACATTTTCCAAGATGTTGACACCCTCATTTGTGTATTGCTGTCTGACAAAATTCTTAGAATCTGTGATTCATAACTCTTTATGTTATTTGTGCATGTAAAATGATACCGCAAAATAACTTTTCAGATCGATTAAACACACAAAATGCTACTGCAAAATTGCTTACTAAATCTGTGACATGCAACTAGGTTGCAAAGATTGTCTGTCTGTAGTGGCTCAGACACATGTAATTGGTCGTCAGGAATCCAAGATTGAATAATCCTATTAAGGAACCTTACAGCTACCAGTACCAGTACAAAAACTGTTTACCATTACTAACAAATAACACATTAGACCAAGTAAAATAATAGCTAATATTAGCATCCATAAATAAGTTGTTAATACACTGCACTACATCATTGTGAAATCTTTAAAGAGATGAGAGTACTGCACTACATTTCGAGTTCTAGTGTAACACCATTGCTGAGTAATAGCTAAGTATAGTAGTACCTTTCGGATACTCTATACGTCTTGACCTGTATTTTTACCTGTAATCTTTGTGTGTCCACAGGATAAAAACTGGAGGAACAGCGTCCGGCATAACCTGTCCTTAAACGAGTGCTTCATTAAGGCTGGCCGGAGTGACAATGGGAAGGGTCACTACTGGGCAATTCACCCAGCCAACTTCCGAGACTTCTCAAATGGGGACTACCATCAACGTAGAGCCCGCAGGAGGATCCGCAGGGTGACAGGGAAGCTGTCCTGCATCCCCCCGAGCTCCCCCTACTACGCAACAGGAAACCACCAACGGGCCACTTGCTGCTGGTGCTGTCCCCCAGCCCCAGCTCACCTGCTCTCCTGCCTACCAAATAGGTTCTACTGGAGCTGGCTTGAGCTGCAGGCCCGAGTCGGCTACCACCCAGCCCTCCAAACCTCTGGACAATAATGTTGATCAGTTTTGAATACATCTCTAAAACCATGTTTTATATTTTCTAACCGCATGGTCATAAAGGATCATTCTAACTTGTGTCATTAGAACTTCAATAGATGGACTAAACCAATGACATTGTCCCAGCGCAAAGCTGCATGAATGTACAAATACAACTGCACTTTTTCCTGAATAAATACGTACCCTCATTTCATTTTAACCAGTTTTTATTCAATACAGTAAACTGTGTGCAGTAGCAGTATACTTGATACTGTGTACTGAAAGGATAAATAAAAGATAAATAATACCAGATGTATTTGGTACATTGATTCTTTAGAGAGAATTTTACCCTAACGTTGTTCAAGCTGCAGAGGGCTGAGGTAAACGCCCTTGCTATTGTGGCAGACTGCTGACCATATATAGCTAGCAGTTTATCAAACCAATTTCAAATAAGGGGATAAATACTTCCCAATAAAAGGATGGACAGACTTTGGGCTTAAGACGGAGACCCTTTCTGTAAGTTCTGTAAATTCAGTAAGTTAATTAAAATGTGTGCAGTGCATGTTACCGTGGGTATTATCTGGTGTCTGTGTGCCTGTGTGAGCATGGAGCTCACACTGTACATGACGTGAAAAGTGAGCACATCAATTAGGTGGGGTAGGGTTTTGAAGCTAATTAGTCAGAGCTTTTGGGATGCCAAATCTTGTGCCTTAAGAGACCAAGAGCTGGCGTCCCAAAGCCACCTCTGAGGATCAGAGCCCAGATAATCTCAGTAATCCCCAGCAGTTTCGGAAACTAGGAAGCTTATCACACAGTGTAATCCATAACTGCTCCTATGGCGACAAGGGGCTGTGGGTGGTCAAGAGGGATATGGAATAAGATAATGGAGAGAGAGAGAGAGAGAGAGAGAGAGAGAGAGAGAGAGAGAGAGAGAGAGAGAGAGAGAGAGAGAGAGAGAGAGAGAGAGAGAGAGAGAGAGAGAGAGAGAGAGAGAGAGAGAGAGAGAGAGAGAGAGAGAGAGAGAGAGAGAGGGTGCAGGGCGGGAAGAGGGAAAAGGGAATAAGGCAAGAGTGGATGGAGGGAGGTGGAGTTAAGGACACAAGGAGTAGTAGTTGGGAAGGTAGAGAGAAGGTGGAAAGAGGATGGATGAAAGGAAGAGAGGGAATTGAGCAGAAAGGGGAATGAAGGGAGGAGTCAATTGGATGCGTGTAGCGAACGATCTTTGTCATTATTTGCATCCACATACCTTTATCATCATCAAATAAAGCAGATCATGTTTTTATAAATTTGCAAGTATTCTTAAACAAAAAGACAAAAAGCCTAAACGGTGCACTCAACAGAAAATGGGAGCGACTGAACAGCCATGAGGTAAAATGAAATCAATAATTACATGTCAGTTGATCCATCAATAGAGATATTTTTCTCTTATTTGCAGACATTGACATTTGCACTCACTTTGGTTGGTGTGTTCAGGATTAGGGCAGATAGATTTTTTAAGGAACTTGTCTATATGAGAATCCTAAGGGCTTTTAATATCTCAAATTATTAAGCAATTAGGGCAGAAGATATTTGACATCACATTTAGTAACAAGTGGACAGCCTTTCTGAGTTGTATGGCAAAAAAGGAGACATTTTCTACATGCTCATTAGAGCAGAGAAAAATCCGTATAATTAATTTACTTCCTCAAGTCGCTCTATACATTGGTCAAACAAATCCCTAATTTGTTTTAATTCCCATGAATCGCACTCTGTATTAAATCCTCTTCTATTTACCAGCTTTAGAGCTTTAATTTAGCTGCATATGTTTGCGGCATGCTGGCAGGAAACAAGCTTTAAAACAGGTTGCACAAAACCCCTCTTACCCCACTACTCTTCACCCCACTTCAGCACATACTGTTATACAGCATATATACACGTTTGTAAAGCTATACAAGATAAACAAAATCTAAAGGGCAAGGGGTAATAGTAACATCATATTGAAAATATTTCAGTCACTTACATTGGATCCCCAAACATTTCTGGTGTTTCAAATGACAGCTTGGCACACTTCAAGCTTTAGCCTATTGGGTTAGAGCAGAAGGAGGTGTATGTGAGATTGTGCAGTTTATCTTCTTAATCTAATAGGATGGGCGGAAGAGTGCAGGGGGCCAGGGATTACTGCCCAAGCTTTGACCCATCTTAACAGAGAGTGAGGTAAGAAGATCAGTCCTGCTGTTATGGTGATGAAATATTATGGCCACGTTTTGCTGAATTACACCGCATTTAAAAGCTGGTGTCATAGCTTGATGGGTTGTGGGCTAAACATAAAACATGACGTTTGCAAAACACGGGATATAATGAAATAGATAGTTTGAACGAAAGCAACAATACATTTAGCATATAGCTTAGAATCGGTTATTTTGCATTTCTAAAATTTAGTATGTTATCAGGGGGAAAAAACTTTTTAATAGAACACTAAAAATATATATTTTTAAATAGAAAAATAGTTTTGACTCCCCTCCCCGGATAGTTTGCATTTTTATTCATTACGATATTGACTATTACCAAGCACTGCTGGTTCAGAACAGTTCAGTGAAAAAGAAGTAATCAAGAGTTTAAATAAAAAAAAATAGATCTTGTCGTGTATGTATTCATATCAAGTCGATTTTTTTAACCCAAACGGCAGCTTTTTCCAGTTGTATTCTTGAAACAATAGTCTGCCGCTGCCACAGCATCAAAGCCCTCATAATGGTCAATCGATCATCATGAATGCGAGGCGCTATTCTGCACATTACTGTTAACAATAATTTGCCTCCCAATGCACCATTGCCATCTTTGAAGCAATGTTTTATTGCCTTTCTTTTCATCTGCATCTGTCATCCCTGAGGTACACCGTTTGATCTCTCTCCACAACCCTCTCTCTCTCCCCGGGGTCGCGTTGACCTGTTGATTGGCAGCTGGGCTCAGACATATGGTAGGACGAAGCATCGACCCAAGCTCCCTGGAGACAAAGGCAGACCGAGTAATTTTTCTCTGTGAGGAGAGGAGTGGCGAGCTAAGGAGAGATGACCCGTGATGCCTCTAGATGGCAGTATCGAATTCAACCACTAGGTGTCGCAGGATGCCCGTATAATTCTATATTTTTACTGGGCCCATCAGGGAACAAAATGTATCTGTGAGCAATTAGGCCTACTAAACCCTAACGAGTATCCAAGTAGTCTCAAAGTAGTGGTAGTAATAGTGATAGGGGCAGGCACTTGACTAAACCATACTGGTGTTTGGCATAACCTATTCTAGATATATTCACAATATCCGTTGTACACAAGGGCATCGACAAGAAATACCACATAGATCAAATGTAAATGCATTTATCTTAGTTACCATATTTCATAGATAGGAAGATGAAAGATCACTAAATAGGGTTCACAACATGTAGCCCCACAATTCTGGTAGACCAAAGGATTTAGGCCTACATGACTCCTGCAAATATTTCAGACGGTGTTACTCATTGCCTGAATTCCTTTTTTTCAGGTGCAGACCGCTCTCACGTGATGGAGCTCATTCAAACTACTTCAAAATTATATCAGAGGGGAAATTTGTAAAATGTTTAGGTCAAATGATCTCTATGTTAAGGTTGGCATAAATTGGAAGGTGTCTGATAAAATCCTCGGAGACAGGATATGTGTGCACGCCAGGCTCCGCCTGTACAATCTCCATTCAACAAAGCTAGGACAGAGACATGGTGCCATCACGGCATCAGCCTTGAAAGATGATCCCAAAATCCTCTTCTCACCTCCTCCCTAAAATGTATTTTGCAGCCAGTTTTTCATTGCAGCCTTTGGCTTATGCTGGCCCATTTCAATAGAGCAAATGATCCTACCCGTTGCAAGGAATACATAGGGTAATGTTAGTATCGATTGTGTAAGGACGGGAATGTATAACAATTTCACCTTATCTTATTAGCTGTATGTTTAATTGTTGATGATAAATAAGTTATTTGGGGAAAATGTGGGGAACAGCTACAAAAGACCACATTAAATCCCTCTGTTCTGTCTGAACAGCTTGTTCATAATGACTTTCTGAAGATTTAAAATAATCTTATCTAGAATGCATGGGAATGTCAAGGTAGGGGGAGAGGCAAACAAACCTAGGTAGTGCAGTCTCGTTTTTAATCCAGGATGTGATTAAAATGGACTCAGTGAAATTTTAATTTAAGTCAAAGCAGCAAATAGGTTATACTCTCAGTCTCAACACTCCTAAACCCTCCAAATTTGGTACGATTTATTTTAAGTATAGGCCTACATTAAGGACTACTTGCTGGTAGTCAATTATATCAAGAAACAATACACAAGGACAGCCTTCGTAGTCTTCAACAAGCGCTAGGAATGCGCTTGTCCCTGAAAATCAGACTGTTGGAATTCCACCCTGCCAAAATGCTCTCAATTAATTAGGCTCTCTTCTCCTCCAAGACTACCTGTCAATCAGGTATGCTGGTACTGCGGTTCAGCATCTTTAAATAAACAGTTTCTTTAGTTTCCTAAATGAGGACTATTGCTCAGAAGGTCCACTAACAACATATGTTATAGTGCAAGTGTGTGTGAGTTACAGTGATTCAGCTCTAAACCCATTTAACCGAAGTAAAAACCTCAAAGAGTTTAGCGAAGAACTAGAAAGACAGTAGGGCAACACCCGGAATTTGTTTGTATTTGTTTGGTCGTATCACTGAGAAACAAAACGTGAGCAGCAAAGCCTGACCCCCACTTGGAAAATGATTCTCTAGGATCCTGCCCAAAGAAGTAAAAGGTCCAATGACGTTTCACTGGTTTGCTAGTCAGGGGGATGGATGATGTTAGAGTCCAGTGGCCTTTCCATTTTCTTCACCCTCCCCATGGGGATGGTGTTACCATGGTGACGGCTCTCTGGTCAGGCCAGCAGTGATCCCTCCTGACCCTTTTTGGTGACCTTTCCCCTTTAGGCCATGGCCAGGGTCGACAGGTCAGTGATGGCCGGAGGGCAATAAGAGCTCTTCTATGATTGGCACTCTGACACGCTGGCTGCCCCCTCATCTGCAGACCCCACTCCTACTCCCATTTTGCACCTCTTGTTTGCATTTATTACACAGAAACATACAGCCGCATATATGAGATTCCACCGTATTGCATTAAGTTTCTGCAGGTAGCTTGTTCCTTGCTTACGGCAATATATTTGTCAATACTAGCACTGCATTTGCATTCAGATCTTCATGTTCCATACATTCAAACACACGTCCACACACACTAGTGCAAATATTCTATATATTTTAATGCGGGATAAAAAACAATTTGCAGCTATCCAACCCTTGTTTAATAACCAATTGATGGTTATGGAAGCAATGATGACCATCATTATTCCCCAAAGCACTGGTAATCCACTGAATGTGTGGCTGTTTATTGTGTGTGTGTATGTGTCTGTGTGCCTTGGAGTATGTTAGGGTGGTGGGGGGATGTGCAATGCACCACAGCTCTCCTCGCTGGGAATAATTACAGAATCGTGGGCACTAAAAGTCATGTGACTCCAGCCTTCTGCTCCCAAATAATTTATCCCCTGGCTGATAGCTCGTCAATATCAATTTATTAATTTAACAGCTCCGGACTGATAAAAGGTAATGCACTCGGTTAGCGTGCTGAAGCAGGGAATGAGGACGAATTTTACAGTTTTGCTGGAGGATGGAGAGAGGTGAGAGGTGTGAGGGAAAAACCAAGAGAGGGATGAAATACTGGAAGGCAGAGGCTGGGGAGAGAGACTATATGGCGCTATGAAGTGATCAATGACCAAGAGAGAAACGAAATGGAGACTTGCAGCATAAAAAAAACAGGATTGCTATCTCACATCACAAGCTACTGAGCAAACTTCAAAAAAATGTTTAGGGCTGGTTTCCCGACTAATAAAAAAAAAGGACAAAGGATTGTTCAATTTATTCCCTTTCAATTAAAAGGTTTCAGCCTGGTAGGATATTTAAAATGGCTGAAATCCAGAGAGAACCTTATATCAATTATTTCCTTCAGATCTCTGAGAAGTCTGAGAAAGGCTGTCAACATATTTGATGTTATGTATAACCTTTCACCTGCACCTTAATAAATGCATATCATTTTAAAACTTAGATAAACTTTTGCTCATTTCACCATGAAAATCTGCTGAGGCATGTCTTTAATGAGCACGTCGTTTTCCCCCCCATTGTTCTTCTGTCGTGCTCTTTGTCTGATGTTTTTCAATGTATTCATCTTTTGCTACTTAGCAAGTCAGTCAATTTGGATTGGCCATTCAGTTTTCCATTCAAAAGTCTAAGTCTAATCTTTGTTATAATTATGGACACAAACCTTTGTCTTTGCTGTTTTCACCCACTTAATCCCAAAAACCTTATCCCCCTATACTGTTCCCTAAACAACAGCTTTTGCAGCAGAATGATTTGTTAAACTTATTTTGGACTTTAAAATCCAACCTAAACGGGCGTTGGTGATCATGACGCTTGGGGGAAACAAAAACGCATAAACATAAACCCTGACCCCTCATGACCTGCCGGCACTTACTTTAAATTCTGATTTGAAAAAAGTGGTAATAAATGTGGCTGCATCCGGCCTAAAGCTGAGCTGACCATCTCGTAGCCACCCCCTCACCGTGCACCCAAACTATCCCCACAGCCATTACATAACATCCCTGGAGGAGGATAAAAGGTATTTTAACAAGACCCACTGCTCTGTGACCCTTGACCCTCAACTTCTGACCCCACTTACACTAGCCAGTGACAGTACCACCACCTCTCGCTCTGCAATTTTTTGGGCAGGGGGTGGCCTTGGGGTCAAAGGTGCAGAGATCCATTTTCAAATGTATATATTTGACAGTGTAACTCATATACAGTGGAAATAACATGTTCACCCCTTAATAACGTCGACTGTCACTGTGTGGTCCACCTTTCACCTCGACTCTGTCCTTCATGTTTTCATCCACGCATCAAACTATTTTAACTTTCAATAAAGAAAAAAAGATTGACTTTATTGTTTTACAAAAGGGGAAGTTTTGGCTTAGGCTTCCACCTATACTGCAGACAAACATTCCATACACAAAACAGCAAGGAACCTTAAAGCACCCATAGACAAACAGAAAAACAACACATCAATAAAAGCAGAGACCTGCACATATCCCTTATCAGCTGCTGTTTAAAAGTTGTATTGACACTAGGATCAATTCATTTTTTAAATCTATTTCATCTCCAGCAAGGGACTCTGAACCTCCTCCCAGAGGGCAGCTAGCTGATACTCAGCGTGTACAGTGCTCAACAACAGAGAGAGGAAGGAAGTTACATGTAAAACATATTCCCTCATCATCTTATTATAGCTTCTTCCCAGCCCATACATTTCCATACAGTAAATCATCTTTGTGCCTCTGAAGGCTACCCTGGTGTTAACAATCCCTGTCATGGACTCTCCACAGCTCACGGGAGGGCGGAGGGGTGGCAAGTGTCGATAGAGGGGTCTGCGTGAGTGTGAGAGATGATAGACTGGGGTTAAGAGGTGTCAACATACACCAAGAGGGCTTGAGGACTCTTCAGCTGAGCCGGCCTGACACTGTGACACTTCACAACCTCTCCTCTGATTAACCACTTTAAAGTCACTCAGACACACACACACACACACACACACACGCACGCACACACGCACGCACGCACGCACACACACACACACACACACACACAAACACACACACACACACACACACACACACACACACACACACACACACACACACTTCAAACACCCTGGTTCAATAACACATGTTTTGTGTCCCCCTGCCTTTATTTCGCCTCCTCCAAGCCCCACACCTCTGCGTGAGAGGATAGCGGTCCATGCAGTGTGACTGTGTTGCTGGGGAGGTGGGTAGACACAGGCGCTCCGAGGTGCGGAGAGCACAGGGGGCATGTTGTTCACCGGCACAGAGACTCTCTGAAAGGTTTTCGCAGACATGAATGGATTTGTCACACCTCCGATGCGAGCTACAGGGCCAGCCAAGTGGAATAGCGTCACTTCCTTCAGGGGTCTGGCTCTGTCTGACGGATACACAAGCTCAAACACACAGCTACTCTTTCCTAAGAGAAACCCTATGGCTGTTAGTTACGACAGCAGAGGGGCCTAGGGTCTATGCAATAGTTGTAATATAGTAGTGTACAATATTCATAAAATATATAAATAACTCTGGGTATGTATTTTAGCAAGCATGCCCAAGCATATGCATGAACAATGAAAAGTAAACCCTTGTAGTTTAGTAGCTTATTTGTATTTATAAAAATTACAGTTCTAATATGATTTATACATTTACTTCCCTACCCTCGCGTCGCGAAATTGCCTGAGACACCGTCCTTTTTTTGTCACTGTTTTAACCTCCTACCCCAGAAATGTGTGGTTCGTCAAACCCAACAGACGGGAATGCAAGATATTTCTATGTCTCCATTTCTCTTGGGTTCCCTGAAGCAGTAGAACAGGCCCAGCCAGCGATCCCAGGCCACACACTGCCCACACAAGCAAACTGGGCTGGAGAGAGCATGTATGAAAGACTACCATTTCCTGAGACGGTGCATATCAAATAAGTCAATATCTAAATGGAGAAATACGCTGACGTGCATTGTGCGTTGTTATTGGGTCATGGCTGCGCAGCTTTCTCACAGACAGAGAGGCTCATACATGCCGATTATCATAGGCGGTGGGAAGCGACTGGAACGAACAGACAGAGCCTGACCCACCGGTGCCAATCCACAGCCCTCCTCCCCCTTATCTCCCCTTCCCATGCCGACCTGCGAGGAAGAAAACGCCGGGATACGGAGAGGAAGGGACGGAACGAGAGATAAAGAGCGGGGCTGTGGTGATAGGTGGAGGAGGTAAGGGTCATGGCGGACGGTCCCCAGGGCCCCTCGTGGTCTCCTCGCGCCCATGTTGTTTTATTAGCCCTGTCAGATTGCAATTTGCCCAACTGTAAACATACGGAATGGGCTTAATTAGGAAGTTTTGAGCGGGGATACAGTCAAGTCCGGAAACATTAGGGAGATGCAACCGGGCGTCGTAAAGATTGATTGAGACTGAGAGGATGGATGGACAAGGCTAGAAACCGAGGGTGGAGGGAGGGGGGCAGGAGTGGTTTGTAGGATACAACAGAGGCATATTCTTGTGTTGCTCCGGGCAGTGGGGTGAGATGGGTTTGGAAAGATAGGGACAAACGATTTTTAATGCATTAACAGCCTGGTTGTGTGGGGCAATAACAAGGACAAGATCGCGCTAAAATGTTTGACATCCTGCACAGAGATCAATGGATCCTGGCTTTGCACATTAACAGGGCACACAGACCGAGGCCCGCGTCTCTACGTACAGCCCTGCTACGGGTATAGATAACACACAATACACGCACACACACACACACACACACACCAACCATGAGAGGGCTCTGCGCACGTGGGCGCAAAGGTGAAACGTATGCAAACCTTTGTGAAATTCACAGAGGAGAAAACAATACCTATATCCATATCCGCAGGTAAAAGCAGCTTAAATCAAAATGGCGGAGGCAGCCGAAAACCAATCGTTGGGAGCCTGCATTGACTACATAAAAAGGCAGCAAACTGAAAGAGTAATGAGCCCATCCATGTCTCCCTGTGGACCTTAAGTTTGCATTCAATACATTATTTACAGCTGCATTTTGAGCGCGGTAAAGGTTCCTCTCTAAGGGCCTCCAGAGGCTATAGGCAGGGGCCCTAACCGCTCCACAGTCCCTTCCTCGTTACTCCACCACAGGCTTCTCGTGAGGCTATACGGCATCGCACGCTCTACGAAGTCTGCAGCATAATTCTACGAGGGCTACGTGTTATGTGGCTTCAGATAAGTGGTTTGGCCAGACGAAGGCATTGCCAAATGCGGTAGAACCGCGACGCGAAAAGGAAAGGAACGATTTGTTATGGAGGCGCTTTGTCTGCATAAACTTCAGAGAAAGAGATACTCACTTAGTTGTGCCAGCAGTTCAATGAATTACACGCTGCCTTAGCGTATAGAGCACACACACTACAGCTGCATAGGCTGGAGGACACAAGTGATAAGAGGGGTAAAAATGGTTTGTCTAAAGATGCAGAAATAATTCACTGAACAATGTAGACAAATTAAAAATTGTTTTGGTTCGAAGTGACACCTATACAGTATCTTTGCTGTGCCATGTGAAAGCACCTTCTCGCATGGGACAGAAAGATAAAACCAATATATATATATATATATATATAAATATATATATATATATATATACACCCTTCTTGCTAAGCCCCTTCTGTGTGCTGCTTGCACTGCTTTTAAAACACATGCTTGCTGGATCAGAGGGCTTTGAAACGGGACGTCCCACACACAAGTAGTTGTAGCCTCTAAAACCCCCACGGCTTTGTAGTTGACTGCTCATATCCAAGAGACGACGTCTTGGAAAGACTGCGGTCTCAGATCTCTGTCCAGAGCATAGAACTGGCTGGCAGGAGATGCTCCTTCGCTTCTCTCTCTCTCTCTCTCTCTCTCTCTCTCTCTCTCTCTCTCTCTCTCTCTCTCTCCCTCGATCTCTCCTCAGCCCTTTTCAAACAAACTATTTGTCATCTCTGAAATAGAGCATTTTAAAAATTCAACCTGCAGCCAACCCCCACCTTAACTCCCCTCTCCTTTTTATTCTCACTCTCAATTCCCCTGACTCTGGCCAGCTGCGATCAATATCTTATTGATCAGTTCGCTCCATTCCCATTACACACAAGTGCCAAAAGAGCCAACCAATCTACCAGCAGAACATATTTGGAACATATTTGCAATAGTATAGCATTTTTGACTGCGCACGTACAGTATTTTTAACTGCATACAAACAGCCGATGGGGCAGGAGAAAATATCTTATGTTGAATCTCTGTTGCAACATTGGATATAAATTGCAGTAAATGTGACATATTTATTTTTGCATTGTGTATTGCGGTAAGTACAGAATGTTGCAGTTAGCCACAGTGAAATCAAAAATGGGATAGAATCACCAGACATACTAATCCTTGTCTTGTTTCTGCTAGCTACGACTGGATTTCTCTACCCTTCTCACCCTCCCTTCTCTCCACTCCCTTCCCATAGACAATGCTGTGGGCAAAATCAATACTCACCAGAAAAAAGGCATATTTTTAGCCTGTTATTATATGAGCTGTAAGAGGAAAACATGTTTGTTGGAACGAGAGAAGCAGAGATTCAGAAAGGTGCTGATGAAAGAGCGATTGAGGGAGAGAGACAGAGAGAGACAAAAGAAGTAAGAGTGTGATGGCGGGATGGAGGCGATAGACTAATGGAGATGGATCAAACGTAGGAGGAGATAAGATAGGGCGACTGTGAGAAAATGGCCGATGCCCTGACCGGAGACTTAGCTGTGTATCCAGGCGGGGGCGGAAGAGGAGGGGGGTGGGGCGAGAGGAGGGGGGGGGGGAGTGCTGTTTGAGTAGGAAAGGCAGACACAGCAGTAGGACAATACTCGAGTGGATATTATGATTTGCCTTGTGCTTCATGTTATACGTTGATAGCTCATCAACAGCACAACAAAAACAGTGAACGTTGTTACAGACATTTTGGTGCTATGCATGAATCACAGCGCTGCCTGTGCACGTACTCCACGCTTAGATGCTGGGCATTCAGCACTAACTACATGCCACTGTGCACAGTGACAATTTCCCTGCCAATGACTTTCTGATGGACTCTCTCCTGCCTCCAGTAAGACTCTTCTCCATGCAAATGTCAATCTCCCTGGCAGCCTCTGCTTATTGGCCAGGGATGCTCTGTTGATCAAACGATAAGCCCTCCAATTGGCTGAAGGAGCTCAAGGGGAAAGGTAGGAATTGATTTATCTGTGGTATTAGGGGATCAATTAATCCCCATTGTGTGTGCCAGCACAGATAGTCCGCGGTGTCTTATTTGGTGTGGCTTGTTTCTGCTCGGCTCAGATAAGAGTTGGCCATCACTTCCCACTATGACCAACAAATCAAATCAAATCGAAAAGGCATGCCGCTCGTCCTCCCCGGGCAGCTCACAATAAGGAAAACCCATCAATAACAAACTGCTCCGCGCAGAATAGACTCCCTCATTTGGAGGATGAAATACCTGTCCCGGGGAAGGACGTGGGGCCGGTTCTGATTTGAAAGGTGAAAACAAACACGGGAAAAAAAGGGACAGTTAGCGTCCTTCCACGGACACCTTTAGCACGCTCCCCCACGCAGCGTTGACCGGGCACGCGATGCGTGAGCGGGGGGGACGCTCAAAGACGCAGATTCCTCCACCACAACGGCCACAGAGGCAGTGCACCGCAGAGAGACAACGTGGATGTGGAGCGGGAGAACACTGTTTGCATTTTGTCAAACACAAAGGGCAAAGAGAAAGAGAGACGTCATGGGGTTCACCTGTGTGCTTCCCGCTCCACAATGCCTTGGAAATAGATGGGTAATGGGGAGCGGGATGGGAGTGAGTGCTAATTCCTACTTTTCAGTTTAAATAAAGATTGGAGCTAGATAAAAGCCATTAAGGGAGAAATCAGACAGGGCATGCTATGTAGGACAAGAGCTGACTGCTGGGAGGTGAGTGGTGGAATCAATACTGAGTCAATGCGCTCAACACCAAACCATGAACACACACATGCACAACTGCACACACACACACACACACACACACGCGCGCGCGCGCGCGCACACACACACACACACACACACACACACACACACACACACACACACACACACACACACACACACACACACACACACACACAGGACGAGATGTGGTGCAGCTGGGCATCTGTTTGTGTGTGTTTGTGCTACTTAAAAAGCTTGAAAAGGGGCCAGTGAAAGGGACAGCAGAAATTACAGTAATATCATTTTTGAAGGCGATGACTATTCAAGAGGAAAGGATTACAATTTGGGTTAAAATTTGTAGTGATAAAAGTGGTAAAGCAAGGTACTTGGACAAAGATCGAGAGGCGGACAGATGCAGAGATGGATTTATTTTCAGCAGCGTGATACACTTAACGAAGATAGATGTTTCAAAACATCATCTTCCAACCAGATTGGAGCCTGAGTATAACTGCAATCACTCTGCATTCAGCCTTTTTCTTCTCTCTCTCCCTCTCTCTTCTCTCTCTCCGGGCCACTCTCTCATTTTCACCCTCTCTCGCTCGGCTCTCTCTCTCTTTCTAGAATTGATCGACTAGTTCTCCTCAATCCATCTCTCCCTCTGTCGCCTAGCAACCAGTGCGCTATCGGGTGTGGAGGCTGGAAGTTTCACTTGGGGAGGGGCGGGGGTCCAGGGGGCATGGGGGCGTGGGCAACAGCTTATTGTACATCGTTGAGCTTGTTGATATTGATGAACATTGGGACAATCGTTTCAATTTCCTGATTTCACGGAATGGATTGGAATCGTTTGATTGACATTGTGAAGGTCTTCGTTGTTCCTTGTGACTTTACAACTGAAGAACAGATAAGAAGCAGATTTTTTTTAAATGACCTTACAGAGTGGAACACACCCGCAATGTGCACACTTTACTGAGAAAGAAAAGTCAAGGTGTACCGTGAAAAGCGATAGACTCCAGCAATATAGGTTGTAACCCCTTACATGGGAGTGACATGTTTTAGTATTAAACCTGGCAGTGCACCCATGTTATCTTACTGCTTTGAAACTCCTAGCCCTTTGATCTGCATTTAAGGTTTTATCCCCTTTGTGAGAGAGATGTTGGCAACTCCGTAAGCCTAATGAATCCAGAAACGGTTGCTAATGAGTGGAGAGAACACTGCAACCATGGAGACAAAGGAGTAGGGGGAGAGTGAATAGGGATAACTTGTATCATCACCTTATTAGAAATAATGCAGATAATCTGTCCTCTTGGGGATTTGATTCTGTAAGTTATATATTTAGAAACTATTACGTTTACGTTACTTAAGGGAAATAAGTCACTGCAAGTCCGTTAGGCTATAGAATAATAGGTATCATGTGTAATGCCCCCCCCCCCCCACACACACACACACATACATACACACGTTTACATATTCAATTACTAATTATTTCTCCCTGTAGAAACACACGCACAAACACACGCGCGCACACACACACACACACACACACACACACACACACACACACACACACACACACACACACACACACACACACACACACACACACACACACAAACACTAGCATATGTTTTAATGGGCTGGGTAGGGACCAGTACTAGACAAGGACTATATTGATATCGTTCTTATATTTTAAACTCAGTCATTAGAGACATACTGTATCTGCAATATTTCGTATTTACAGGAAATTGCAGATAATCAAGGCTGTTTTTGTGGCCTTAATTGTATTAAGAGGATAACAAAATGACACAGAAAGGCTTAAAGAATTATATCAGACTGATAAGATATGAAGAAAACCAAAACAAATATGTTAGATTATACTGGCCTTAGACTTATATTAGATATGACCGAGAAAATTCAAGTGAATTTATAAACATAGAAGTAAATGGAAATTATATTAAAAGGAAAGTGTATAGCCATGCACTCTTAAATAATTACGCTTAACTTCAGCTAAGGTTTTCTCGCAAAGGCCCACATAACGTAAGTGATATTGGCATCAATTGCGTGTTAGTTGCCCATACAAACACGACTTGCTGCAATTTACTAAAGTTTGCTCAAATGCCTAGACGTGACAGAGAAGGGTGAATCAAGTTTAGCTTTGTTGATTTAATCAATCTCCCAATTTGATCGATGCTCTATTGATTTTACTTAGGTTATGCAGGCCTAACCTAAACTGATAATTTTTCTGCACACGAAAATAAAATTCTGTGCAAAAATCTAGGTATAGGCCTTTTAGACGTTCGGGGAAGGTTATTGTAGGCTATCTGACAAATACTTGGAACACATGCCTACGTGTGTCATCTTAACAATAGGCCTGCATTAGTTTGAACATGATATACCTTATATAACGTAGGCTAATATTGCTGTCTTTAATTAATGTAAAATAATAATTAGACCGTTGTCTACTTATTTTAGTGCAGTTATATTTGTGTGCGACTAAATAATTCATGCGATCTATGGTAGGCCAGCACACTGTTATGTTGCATAAACATATCTAGTAGGCCCATTATAAATTCCAGATGGAACACACATGAAAGGTCTGATGTTCTACTGGTCTGATAACGTCAAAGCAATTGGAAAGGAAAATAACTAATTATTTTATGTTTTTAAGCCGTTTCGTTTTTTTCTTGTTAAGCACACAAAAATACATACAATAGGTTTCCACCGGAAATATATATTTTTATTACTGAACCACTACATACACATTAATGCCATTTTTTAAATTTTCCACTTCTCTCCAAACATTTTGAGCGAAATTCTTCTAATCGATCAACAGATAGATCAATTTGGAACCAGTGCTATTGATCACTGCTAGTCCTCAATTACTATGTGCTTTCAAATGCAAATGTTCCTAAATAATAATCTATTGCAACACACTAATTCTTTAACAAACTGCAGGCAAACGGTTTACAAATAGTCATAGGCTATGTGATACTTCGCAATGTCTTAGAAGGTGGAAAAAATGTTTTTTTTAAAACAACCTACTACTATATTTAAAAAAAAAAAGACTGGGGATAATACGATCAAAAAAGATGAACACTATCGTTGGAAAATATATTGTTTAGAACATGCAAGAATACTATTTTTATTTTTTAAACTCTAAACTTCTCTATGTCTCTCTCTCTCTTGCTGTAAAACCAACAATATTCAAGTAAACAATTCCTTTGAAGAATGCACTAATTGCATAATAAACCTTGTGAATATCAGGGTTATTGGAACTAAGGGCTCCAACCCGTTCACTGGACACTGATTAATGCGACAATACCGAATACTGCTATTATAGTTTGCTACCTAACTTTTGCCAATAGTCCGATTTAAGTAAATATACTTTAGACTACATTAAACTTGATCCACCAACCACGGAGTCATTCGAGAAACTATGAAAAGATTAGTCTGTGTGTAGGCCTATATGTAGTGATTTAAAAATAAAAATAATTATGTATATATATATGTATATTGCCTATGGGCAAAAATCCACATGAAAGACCTCACTTTAGCATATATTTGGGTGTGAAATAGCCTACTTACCTTATCTATATACCTTAATTATAACCTATTTTAAGAGCCACCTATTTTGTGGTAAATACATTGGCTTGGATATCATTTTATTTTCGTGTAGGCCCAAAAACATTTTGTCAGTAAGCATTGAATGGGCCTACGAAAAATATTATTATTCAGCTACACTATCCAGGCCAAAGTGATAAAGGCTAATAATTAAACGTCTAAAATATAGCATGTTAGCCTAATCGATGATCAGATCTATTCACTATTGCTTTTGACTCTGAATGGGCCTGAAGCTGGACATCACAATAAACATCACATTTTAAAGTTATCCATACAATAAAACAAATGTAAAAAAAAAGGGTCTATGCCTATTTTGCTTCCAAATCCTACTGAGAGTTCACCATAAATGGGCGGATCAGAAAGGGGCTTATTACTGTAGTAGGGCCTATAACTATTGTGAGCTGGCATGCCTAAAACAACAGGTGTGTGCCCAGGGAACAAATAATAATGTGGAACATAATATTTAAATAAGTAATTTAAAATTGTATACAGACCTTGATGCGATTATTAAAACTGAACTCACGTTAAAGGTACAAATACGCCCATGCATCTTCGATATCGGTCTACTAAATAATTCTGCACTTTGCCCACAAACGACCACAGGCATACAGCAATTTTGTCCTTACCACCACAAAACCTAAAGACTGTGAGTGTGTAGGCGTGTGTGTGTGTGTGTGTGTGTGTGTGTGTGTGTGTGTGTGTGTGTGTGTGTGTGTGTGTGTGTGTGTGTGTGTGTGTGTGTGTGTGGGGGGGGTCTAAAGTCGATGCCAATGTGTTGCAGTAGTCACCGACTGATACCCATGTTACATGAATGAGAAAAATATCACTTGGGCTCAGCGGCATTGCTCCAGTCAAACCACATTATATCGATAGCGTTAATATTTTATATTGTTTTTGCCATGGGATATTCTTATTTTAACATTCATAAAATACAAATTAAAACACCCCTCGGCCAATATTTTTTCCAACGAAACAGTAAGCTTAATATTCCAACTGTTGCATAAAAATAGCAATAATGCCCATTAGGATACCCTATTCGTCGTTTAAGCTACATGAAGTGATTTCTAGCTTAATTTAAAGAAGTATTTTTGATTGTGTGTGTGTTTATGTGTCTCTATGGCGGCCTATGCGTGTGAGTGTGTGTGTGTGTGTGTGTGTGTGTGTGTGTGTGTGTGTGTGTGTGTGTGTGTGTGTGTGTGTGTGTGTGTGTGTGTGTGTGTGTGTGTGTGTGTGTGTGTGGTTTGCAGATATATGCAAATAGCTAAGGCCTTACTTCTAAACTTGATTTAACTTCTTAATAGAAAACTTAGTTGTTTTAATTTTTTGCCATATGATTTAGCTACGAGGAGGAATGGAAGTTAACATCCATCACCACTGCGACCAATAAGGTTCGTTGGTCGGCTCACTGCACAGAGATGACGGATTCGTTGCTAGGACCAGTAATTCATTTTCGATAGTAGTGGTTGCTAGATCAATACGGGGACATCAACCCAAGCGGACACTGCGTTTCCTTGGTGGCACTATCCAACATCATCTGTTGGCATCATTTAAGTATCACAATTTTTGCAATTATACAAATACGTTTTCGAGACTACATATTAGGCCTAGCCTTCTTTCTCGAGTATTAGGGGCGTCTGTTTGTTTTAAATGCAAACAAGCACATGGATAAGCAAGAAGCTGTAGAAGCCAGAGGGTCAAAGGGTGATTTGTTTTAATCAGACATACCTACTTCAATCCAGAAATTGCAATCTCTGAAAAAGTTATACTCAGGCCTACATGGGGATGTTGGAGTTTTTAAGGTGTAATGTCAAGGCTCGATGAAGATGTAGCAGAATGTTTCTTTGGTCATATTCCATTTTTGCTGATCCCAAAATTAAAAGTGACATGTCTTGGCTCAAATAGTCTTAACTTACACTAATTTGATCTATTGAATTGTACGCGTAAAGTACATTATCGTCAATCTGCATTATTGACCAACGCGTTTTTAAACTTAGATAGTAGGCCTAATGTGTCAATGACTCAAGA
Organism: Galaxias olidus; assembly: GCA_026901105.3. Classification (NCBI taxonomy): domain Eukaryota; kingdom Metazoa; phylum Chordata; class Actinopteri; order Galaxiiformes; family Galaxiidae; genus Galaxias; species Galaxias olidus. The sequence continues at coordinate 56,309 of JAPMUY010010050.1, forward strand.
CGTTATAATACATGCCGGCCTAGTCTGTCCTGATCCGGGTCCTCAATGGCATCTGCTATGCTGCAGGAGTCTATCGATGAATCTCCTGATCTATACATCCATTGACAGTGATGGATCACTGGCGTGGATTGACGTCAGAAGGCAACACGTTTTAAAGACTACAGTTAAAATTATGAAATTATATAGTGTATAATATGTCATGGTCTAAACTATGGAAACTTAACTTGGCTAGTACTTCAATTATATCCAAGAGTTTATTTTTAGGCTATATACAACGGCCAATTCATGATCTATAAGTTCTCACCTAAAATGTCATAATACGTCTAACCAACTTCAAATACGTAAATTCTCGAAAACGCAGTTAAATGTGGATATATAAAAAAAACGTAGGCCTATAACTACTTTTACAATTTGCTTTAGCTTTGGACAGCTCTTTATATATGCTATATGGCAGCCATGATGTGTAAGGTTTCAATTAATATTTAACCTTTAAGAAAGAAATCACATGTGCGCCTGGCGCCGTTCAAGCGCCTTTATCAGACAAACCCAAAGGAACAACCTTCTTATCCGGACTTTCCAATATCTTAAGGTAAATGTTGCAAAGCATAGGATTGCAGTTCTGCAAAAGATACCTGTGTCTTATCTTCGCAAATGTCTAATGTAATCTTTTTGAGGAATTCGAGGTTCAGTTTACAACATAAGCAAACCTCTGTCTGACAGGCTGGAATGGCCATCTTAATGTGAGCGAGCTTTCACCAGAACATAGTGCACGCGCATGTGAACAGGCAGAGTAGCATTTCAACCTACGCGCGGGCACGTTCCCATAAGCTACATGCTGGGCAGCGCAGCGTTTGCTTTCGATAGTAGAAGGTGCCATACTATACGGCGAAGGAAATACAAGCAGACACAGGCACCTATCCAGACGCGTTAGCAGTGGTATGTGGCATAGTCCTGTGGAGGGGAACTGCTTTCTTCAAACATGCTGGATTGACTGCAGAAAGGCAAATACAATCAATGGCGTGTCTTTGAAATCGTTCGAAATTTATTGGAAAGGAGCTCTGTGAGACAGAAGGGGAGAGAGAGGGAGACAGAGACGCAAGCAAGAAAGCGAGGAGAGTGAGGGGTGGAAATAAAGATTATTTCAAAGATGGAACTTACAATGGAAAACATTGGAAACCTACACGGCGTACCTCACACTCATCAGACGAATGATTTAATGAACTCTCCTCACGCACGGCAGTCTTCGGCATCGCATCGGAACTTGGTGTCGCACGGACGGTCAGCCATGGTGTCCAGTATGGCCTCAATATTAGAAGGGGCAGGGGACTATCGCACAGACCATTCTTTGTCTGGTCCTTTGCACCCTGCAATGACCATGTCCTGCGATTCTGGCATGAGCCTAAGCAGCACCTACACCACCCTGACTCCACTGCAGCATCTGCCTCCCATATCCACCGTTTCAGAAAAATTTCACCATCATCATCCTCATCCACATGCTCACCATCACCCGGCGCATCAGCGACTAACCGCTGGTAACGTCAGTGGAAGCTTCACGCTGATGCGGGACGACAGGAGCCTAGCTTCAATGAGTAACCTTTATGGCCACTATCCCAAAGATATGTCCGGCATGGGGCAGCCACTATCCCCCCTGTCCAACGGCCTCGGGTCTTTACACAACTCCCAACAGACTCTAGGTGCATATGGCCATGGAGCTCACCTCTCCAATGACAAGATGCTCTCGTCTGGAGGTTTTGAGTCCCATGCTGCTATGCTGTCCCGAAGTGAGGAGCACCTTTCGCGAGGTCTGGGTGGCCATGGAACCGGGATAATGTCATCCCTGAACGGCATGCACCACCACAGCCATCCGCACCCCCAGGCAAATGGGTCAATGCTGTCTGAACGGGATAGACAGGTTGGCGCCGGGCAAGGAGGTGGGTCGGGACAGGTGGAAGAAATAAATACCAAGGAGGTGGCACAGCGAATAACGGCGGAACTCAAGCGTTACAGCATCCCCCAGGCCATCTTCGCACAGCGAATCTTGTGTCGGTCCCAGGGAACACTCTCTGACCTGCTACGGAACCCTAAACCGTGGAGTAAACTCAAGTCAGGCAGAGAAACATTCCGGAGGATGTGGAAGTGGCTACAGGAGCCAGAGTTCCAGCGAATGTCAGCACTAAGGCTAGCAGGTGAGTGGTGAAATATAATGACAAATTTGTGTGTTGGGGCGGCGGGTCAATTCCGAGTCAATATGGCGAATCTATCAATAGCTGGAACGAGACCAACAAAATGTTTCAGTAATTTTTTTCATATAGATTTTTCTACTTTAAGTAACATGTCGTGTGGGCCAATGCGGTTCTTCTCTGTGCCAATCCTAGTAAAAGGAAACAACATATATTGTTCCTGAAAATGCGACGAAGACTGATTACATCCAAAAATCTCAGATCCACAATAACGGGGGTGAAAATAACATATTGTTTAAGTCCCGATTCGGTCAAGCATGTTTTATTATGTCAGCAAGTCACGAATATATTGTTTACATATGTGTCATATAGACCCAGTAAAGCTCTTGATGGGTCTCCCATTCCCCTATCAAAAACGCAGTGCTCCAACGAGACGCGTCTGAGGTCCGTGGGCCTAACCAAAGAGTAAGAGCAGCGTGACCTCCTGAGAATCAATACCGCGGGTCCCGGCGTCTCTTTTCAAAGTAGCACACAGATAAATGATCGATTTGAATCAGAAAGACAGCTCCAGAAACACATGTTCCTGTTTCTTAATTCACGCACAATGATATTGGTCAAATGTGAATTTTATTTTATCAAACGGTAAATCCTGGCTTGGTCAGATCTCCAGAAATGTTGAACAATTTTTTACTAATGTGTAGTTGAGAAGCGCAAAGTGACAAAAGCCGATTTCTGGGAAAAGGTACATTTCTGTGTTGACTTACACAAATAACGTGTCAGCATAAAAAAAAGCCATCAGCACATTTATTATGTTTTTCCCATTTTTTTAAGAACGCGCAAACGCAAACACACGCTCTCATTTTCTCTCTCTCTCTCTCTCTCTCTCTCTCTCTCTCTCTCTCTCTCTCTCTCTCTCTCTCTCTCACACACACACACACACTCTCTCTCACACACACACACACACACACACACACACACACACACACACACACACACACACACACACAGTCGCACACACACACACACACACACACCACTATCCCCACAAACAGACAGACAGACAGACAGACAGACAGACACACACACACAGACAGACACACACACACACACACACACACACACACGGGCAGACACTCAAATTACGGGCAATATACTTTTATCTATACTATCTGTACTCCATATTTCGTTCTGATAATATTTGTATAAAATAACAACAAATCGACAATCTTGATTACAACTCATGCAAACGAGAAGGGGGACTCTTATCGATGTCCGTGTGAAGGCTTTTATACACGTGCACGTCCAAACGTCAATCAGTACATCTGTGTAGTATTTCAGTGGACGGTTCAATTAACCAGATATAGTGGCATATTTCAGTTCCAGTCAATGCCCTATTGAAAAGCACTTAATGGAATGTAAATTGTTCCTTTGCGCATTTAGCGGGGTTCTGGTAAATAAAGATTTAAACACTCCACAATTGTCTATTTAAGTGCCATCGCTGTTAAACCTAATTGGGCAGTGGGGTTTTATATCTTCCACCCTCTACACACAATTCAACCTATCGAGGCTAACACAAAATTGCCTGGTAATCATTGTGCATTAATTTGGGTGCAGGGTTATATGTGCACACAATCTCTCCATTTCTTACACAGGAAGTCGTGAAGAACAATTGTTGGTATTTCGTTTGAGAACCACATCAACCTGAACCACTTCACAACATATTCCTGACATAGTTTGTGTACATCAAGACTGGTTCATACGAGGTTATTGGTTTACCAGCTAGCTTGCCCTGAGCATGTATGGATGCTTTAGGGTATTGGGCTTATGAATGGGTACAATAATGGGAATTTAAATTAAAAAAAATTATTCTGGGCGTGGGCCTATATTAGCAGCCTTGGGCTGTCACACTCTGGCAGGTAAAATGCATATGGGAAAAATTACAAATGACTGTTATGTAAATGGTGGAGCTACATTCTACTTATTGCATTTAAATTTTCCATTATCCACGGTGCGCATGTGGGTTGGGAGTGGGAGTTGGGGGGTGGTGCAAAGGGAGGCTGGGCAATACTCGGTCGGCCACATCAATCAATAAATTCAAATTACTATTCCAAATTCATCACAGTCACACAAATCAATGCCGCTGCCCTGCTTAGCTAATGTGAAAATGCCAGTGTCTGCACACTCACATGACAATCGCCCTCCTGGAATGAAAAACAAAGTGGATATCGTTTTATGGGGGAGGAAAAACATGGGCAGGCCACAGGCAAATTATAGGCGCTTGCCCTTCATGCTTTACCTTCAGCGTTTTCTACTGTTAAATGAGAGTGAACCTAGCTTTTATATATTTTAGGATTTTCTTTTCCCCCTGCTAATGTTACAATAAGGAAATACACGTGCATGTAGAATATATTTTCCAGGATAAATACCCTAGACCCTAACTAATTTCACAGCGTATCAAGTGATTGGCCATTGAGCAACTTGCTCAATGTTAAACATCATAAGATTGTGACCATAGTCTGAGATGCGAATAAAGATTCCATTAAGGATAGAAAACAATTGGTCATGGCATTTTGTGTTGAATTCTACACTCCATCTCAATGTATTTGGTCGGGTCAATAAAGCCGTGATCGATATGGATAGCCAGTGCATCTATCAATTATTCCGCCACACCATTCTGTCCCAATGGTGTGTGTATAGTGTGTGTGTGTGTGTGTGTGTGTGTGTGTGTGTGTGTGTGTGTGTGTGTGTGTGTGTGTGCGCGTGTGTGTGCGTGTATGTGTGTGTGTCCAAAAATATCTACACTGTATAAGTATACTTAAGTACAAGTTGCAATTATAAGGTATACGTTTGAGCTCCATTGATCAATGATGATATCAATATGATCTATGTAAGGCTTATACATGATGAATATCTACATCTATGTATAAATATAAGATAAAACATTACGCACACACACACACATATACAAATAGATATATATAAAAAAAAAAAATATATATCTATCTATATATATATATATATATATATATATATATATATATATATATATATATATATATATATATATATATATATATATATATATATATATATATATATATATATATAGATAGATATATATATTATATTTTTTTTTTGATTTGTGGTGTGTGTGTGTGTGTGCATAATGTTTTATCTTATATTTATACATAGATGTAGATATTCATATATATATATATATATATATGGCCAGGCCAGCCTCTGTGGGGAATTAGCAGTCTGTTCATTAGCATGTGAATGGTCAACGCACGCGTGGCAGGGTTATTAGGTCATGGCTGAAGCTCCAGAAATAACAATTGGATGGGGAAACTGGGATAGCGTGTTGTATTCGGCAATATAGGGCTGTTAGCACTTGGCCGGCCCCATATGAAATTACTCTTTTTTTAGAAGTCCTTGTTCTATTAAATTGACTAAGTTTTGTTTGAATTGTCCTTTGGTTTTGCACCCATGTCCGCCTGTTAGGCTCCCATAGCAGGTTACAGGGGAGAGGCGCTGTCCCAGGTGCTGAAACATAGGCTGTACTCATCAATATCCAGCCTGAAGGATCAAGTAGTCTACATTTTCATACATTCCTACCCTTTGAATCACAAATGCTATGGTCAGACAATATCTTCATGCAATCACAGACAGTGTGTAGCCTATGGCCTAATACTACAACTTCCAAATGATTTACTTAAACATGGGCGCTTAATCAAAACCCCTTCCTGCGAACTGGTCTTCAGCCTTAAAGACGGATGAATGTTTATGATTTGCTTTATATTTGGTGGATCTGATTAATATGGGACCATCTAAAACAGCTTGTCGCAGCCTGATAAGTATATGCATAAGGGTCGATACACCCTTTAATAACTTATAAACAGTGGGGAGATTATCGAAAACAGCACAGACACGTTTTTATTTGGCGCTGTAACGTTGGGTAGCATATAGACTTAAACACATTTCTCACTTTAAATACCCCAAAATACAGGAGGATATTGAGTGTAGTTAGAACCTGCAGCCGTAGCAAGTAGTCTTCCTCGTTATTTTGCCCATGCTTGTGCATGTATGTGACCGGGATATAGAGCGCGTCCGCGCCATACATTGTAAGGGCCGATCTGGCGAGCTCTGAATCTGTATCGATTTCCATTCCCCGGTCTCTCCTTTCCATTGCTGGCGCTGCGCCATGCAACCATATTCCCACAACACCCCTCCCCCTCTGCTCCTTGCTCGCAACCTTATTTTGCCCATTAACAGCTCCTGCTTCATAAAATTCTTTATACTGTATGCCTACACACACGAGGACACAAGGCCATGCTTATCAAAACAATTTACAAATTGCAATGTATCATTCTTAAATGACTGTTAGGTTTAAATAAAAAAGGAACGAAACAGCTTGAACGTAATTCTTAAAAATCACCGGTTTTTAAGAAATATGTTTTGGAAAATGGCTAGCATCTCAATGAACTAATTATCTTCCAAACATTCTCACAACAGAAGAGTAATAGGCCTAGAACATAGGAGAGAACAATTAGTTACAAATAGGTTAGATCGTGGGAACTCACACAGACACACAGACACACGCACACATGCATACATGTATACAGTCTGGAATACCGTGTAGGCTTCTATTCTATTTTAGATGATCAATTCCACTGCTGCTCCGTCGCCCCCATGCCAAACTGAATCGATACGAGAGAATGACCTTTAAATCAAATTGCTAGGAGACTCAACTGTACACACGAGGCTGGCATCAAAGGGTTAAATGGCACTACGTCCCATATTTGTAGCGGTGGCAACTGCTGAAGGCCTGTGAGCTTAAAATGTCCTGAATAATTTTGTTTAGCTTTATATTACCAATGAAGGCATTATATAGACTTGCAGAATTTTACATAGGCCTACAAATGATTTATTTGTTGGATCGGGAACCATGCCAAAACAAAGTCATGCGATTTTAATCATCCCCCTTTGCTTTTGAGAATTGAAAACTATTTATACCAAATTAAAGACTAAACAATTATGTGTAGTTATCATTAGGATATTAGCTTACAGACCATGCTTTTTTTGACCGCTCGCGCTTGGCTGTGCTAAACTTTCACGGGCACCGAAGACTGCATGGCACAACAGACTTTAGTGATCAGCGACTTCGATCCACTATAAATGGCCTACCGTCGTCTTACATTAGTTCATTATTTTTGATGAATAAACATCAAAGAGGTCAATCGGTAAAACCGCAATCACACACATCAGCAAATGCAACCCCACGCTCGGGTTAGGGAACGCAAATCACCAAAGCAACCAAATTACACAGTCAAATCAGTTATTTATTAGGACATTCTATAGGGTAAAATATGATGTAAGATTTAAAATTCATTATTATGTTATTTAATTTGCTATACATTTGATGGCCATAAAGTAACAAAAAGGTAATGGTTGGAGGAAAGCCTTTCATTTTATTTGAGTGCAGTGCGCGTGCTTGTTAGTGTGCATTGTATTATCAGAACAAATAATTAACACTACAGATCTTTGTTTAGGCCCTAATGTCATTTAAATCCTATCTGCTTGCTTGCATGCTGATAACATATTTGCTAATCACGCCATTTAACTTGGTCACGCCACCGTTTGCAATATTCCCATTTGTTAATGATACACAAGTTTGGTCTCTATTTGCATTATCACAAACTGGGACACACACCCTTATACTGATCACATTTCACACAAACAGATTTCAAATCCCCCAAAATAAATTACTAGATACTATCTGAAAAAGTGTCTTAATTATTGATATTTCTATTGCTGTTTTTTTAGACTTAAGAAAAGCCAAATAAAAAGAAACAGATAGGACTGTTCAGCCTAACCTGTTAACATTACCAAGGGTTTTATATTTTGCAACCTACATTTTTTCAAGAATATTTTCCATCAGCTTTTATTTTTAGCTGACATGTGCAGAATTAGATCCATCACGATCGACCTTTGGGACGATTAGTGGACTGCTGCACTGATAAAATGTTCAACCCACCCCATAAATCACTGAAAACAGAGAAAATAAGCCTAGAAGTATAAGCTATATGACAAAAAGTAAATACACTGTGGATTTGACTGTGCATCATAGGCTAATCACTGCATTAGGAACTTGGATAACCGATCAGTGTCAGTGCTCCCGTACCTTTAAGTATCAACATGTTGATGAATATTATCCTTTTATTCTCAATAATAATTTTTTTTATTACCATTATTTAATTTGAACTTTTTAATTAACATTTACGTTTGCATCTACATCCTCCGAAATAGGCCAAGGTCAGAAAAAGGCCAAGGTCTACACTGCAGCGGCTAATTGGTCTAAATTTACACAAAAGATGTAGGCCTCTGCCTAAGCCCTGCTATACTGAAACACATTGTGGCCAAGGCTAATGTTTTACGGGTCCATATTTTCGAATAATGGCCTCTACTTGCCTATAAATGCAGCTCTAAAGGCGCCCTTTAACTTGCATGCTCGCACTACTCTATACTCTACACGACCTATTGGTAAGTATAGCAAAGGATTTAGTCTGATCGTTGACACAGTCACTGTTTCTTTCCCGCAGTAGCCCGGCCTCTGCGGGAACGAGTCGCACCGCACCCAATTTCAGATCAGCCCCATTCAGCCCATCGATCCCAGGCAGACCGGTTGGCTGGACGGTGCGGTTAGTTATTGATTCCCCCTTATACACCCCACTCTCGGCTCTCCCCCATTCAAATTCGACAGAGCACACACCTATTGCTCCTTGCTATAGCAGATTTCACACGCTCAGATGTTTATTTATTTATTGTACTATTTATCTTTTTTTGTTTGTTCGTTTGAGTCCTGATATGGGGCAACTTTACTTGTTTGTAATAGGCCCATAACCTACGAATGTTTAATTGGCAAGAAAGTAACAAATAAACGATAATTGAATGATACATACATAAAATGATAAACCATATTAATTAGAGGTTCATGAAATGAGTTTCAGTCTTTGGCCTGTTTTCCGAAATAAATACAATACAATAGCCTAGCTCAAAATAGACAAACATTAACTACATCTGTTACGTAAAGGGCGTAAAAAGTTCAAAAATTATAATCATTATCACTTCCAGGCTTGGTTGAGGCAATTATGAAATCGATGATAAGCATAGATAATAAAGTAGGGCTATCATTCTAACATTAAACCAAGTCCTCCAAATAAATTGCCCCTGCGCTGCTATTTCACATCTATTTACCTGGCAAAAAGTTTGGATTTACAGCATAAAAAGGTGCAATTTATTTATAATAATATCAATTCTGCTGTAAACGTTGGGTACTTTTCATAATGTTATCTTGAAATACGAATTGAGTTTATCTATATCAATAGTAATAGGCAAACCTTCATTAGAAAAATATCTAATCATTCCTTTACCGAGCAGTATCGACACTGTAATTTTCTCAAAACAAAACCAAAAAAATATTAAACCGTCTGTGTCCTTGAAAAATAAGGTATTTACTTTTGAAGCGTATCTGAAAATTGAAAGTAGATACAAAATTATTATCCATAAAAAAGTGTTAATCTCAAAATAAAAACTAGGTTGAATAGGGGCATTTGAGTTGGATTCACTTCACAGTGAATGTTATTGAAGTTGTGGTGGGAGTGCCTTGCAGCATACTGCTCTCAAAGGCAAACAAACTGAATGGTATCAAGTTATCAGTATATTAACACCAATTCTCACTCATTACATTAAGGAGTATTGAGCTGTAAGTTGTTTGGATTGGCTAGAACTTGGCACTGACCTGCGGCTTGAATGGAATAAACTGTACAACAGGCTTTTAAAGTGTAGTCTTGTCGATACGCAGGCTATTAATCTTTGTGCAACACAAAACAGCGCACAAAGTAAACCAAACAAGAAACGAAAAAGTGAATTAATAATATGTTTTGTTTGATGCAGTCTACAACATCAGGGAAAAGTATGCCTACCTGATGATCCTTTGCTGTAAAGATAACATCGGGCAGAATTTGAAAACGGTTTTCTTATGATAATTTAACAGCCTTCAAACTTGTTTAAATGGTAAATGAATTAAGTCCGCCATTTATGATCAGATCAGTCGCTCCTTATTGCGATCCCAGTGAATGTTTAATGTAAATTGACCATAGGGTTGGTGTTTTTGAATTATCGGCTTTGAATTATCTACGTCAACATTTGTTTTTAGGTTGTCCCACACATGTTGTGATTCGGTTTAAAACAAGTGAGACAATAAGACCCTCAATAAGTGAAACAAAAATATTGTTTTCCTAATTTAGGCATAATTGGACTACAAACAGTTTTTTTTATTAAGTCTGTTTTCAAACAGCTATCCGCGTAATTCAGGGGGTTTTCTTGTATAAAATATGTCTGAAAAATGTATAAAATATTGGAGTACGCTCTTGCTTCTGATTATAGATTACCTAATTACGAATAGGGATAAATTAAGAGGGCCTTGTTGGTTATGGTTACAATCATAGGCCATACATTTAAGCCAGGTAGAAACATGCCCTTTCAGATTTTGTATCCTAATTTCCTCATGGATCTAACCCTCTCTTTACGAGTGGGATACAATTCATTGGACAAGCAAAACAATGTTAGTGTTCATGTTCCTTATGTCCTGACATATGTCCCTCTTTTTGTTGTGTTTCCCATTTATGGTGGAAGTTTTCTAGGCGAATGAAATATTAGATGTAGCAATGTAAGGTACCCCGCTTCTGTTAAAAGCAGACCAGTAGGTTATTGTGAATAAATTCAAAGATAATAATAATACATTGAATGAGGCTGTCCTTTGCGTTACTGTAAACCACAATCGAAATTGCAAGTTCCTGATAGCCTAAACTTTTATAACCTTAAACATACAAGTCCGATGTGGGTTGTTCTTTGTGTATGAGGTTATGCATGTCTTCTTGCTTGGTGTCTACTGTAGCTCTAAAAGCTGCAATGATCGATTTTCTTATTTTCTACGCCGCGCTTGGTTCGGTAATCAGGGCCCCCTTCCTCACCAATCGATCGCTATTGATTACAAAATCCAGCGCCTGTGGCAAGGCAGCGCAGTGTGGCGCCCCGTGCAGCCAGGCCACAGCGCGAGTGACACCTACCGACTGACAGATGATAAAACAACGGGCACACAGGTGCTTGTATTCCATAGCCCAACTTAAGGAAAAAGCATGAGTCACCTACGATATTGAGGAAACCCTTTCAATTAAGGTTGTATGTATTAAGGATATATGCTTTTTAGTCTAAATGTTTTAGATTAATTGTTTCTTTATGTATTTTTGTATTTGTGTATATGTGTGTGTGTGTGTGTGTGTGTGTGCATGTGTGTGTGTTTTGTTTATTTTCATATTGATAATCATTCATTAGGCAGATTCTCTCACACTTATTAAAAACATTCAATATTTTTGATACATTCTCGATGGTTCTTGTGTTTTAGATTTAGTGAAATAATTATTCAGGAGTGTCTCTCTCTGCGTGTGTCTATGAGAGTGTGTGCGGCGTGTAGAGAGAACGGGTGTGTTTGTTTATGCACTGCAGGATGGGCCTGCTCCTGTGTTGTTGATGGGAAACAGGAAGATGATGGATGGGCTGGTGTGGAGCTTAGACGTCTGTAGTAAACTGATTGGACTGCAATGGCTGATCAATGGGCCCTGGTCCACTGTAATTAGACACACAGCGCGACAGCTCGTCTCCAGCCGTTTCAGCACTATTCCACATAGACACACTGCTCACACATGCAGGCATGCACTTTGCCAAACGCATCACAAACAAACAAACACACACGCGCACACACACACACACCCAGACACACATATCAAGACAGTGACTGATAAAGAAATAGTGGGGGATTTGAGTGAAAAAGCGAGAGAAAATAGGAAAGCAATTACAGTGACATCGGCAGGAGAGACAAGAGAACGCCGCCCAAATCCACAGGGAGGATCCCACATCTCCCCTGCCAAGTTATGCTCTTCTCCATCGTCTGCAAACCCTTTACCTTCAGTAGAGCACAATCTATGAACTATTCATTTCTCTGCTGGCTGAGCCCCTCAGGAGTATACGAGATGTTATTTTTTTTGTTTATTTTTTTAAAATGGATGCTGTGCATGTTTCAGACTCCTAGCGTAGGCACCACTCCCATGTTTGTGTTGGAGGAGAATCAGTTATAAATACCCTCTCGGAGTTCAATAGAAGGGGCTCCAGTGGGCTGTGTTTGAGGTAGCAGACTGTAGACCTGCTGGAGGGGATTCTGACCTCAGTCCCTGTGGAGAACCTCCCAATTCCTACAGCAATGTGGGTCAATATCTCCCTCTCCATCTCCTCCCTCTCCCAGCCCGCTCTCTGTTCTTAATACACACACAATGAACACGTTCTCCCTCCCCTCTGCTTTCTTTCACTTACACACACCCTCTCTCTCTCTCTCTCTCTCTCTCTCTCTCTCTCTCTCTCTCTCTCACACACATACACACACACACACGCACACACACGGTTTCCTTTTTCTACTTTCCTTCCCATTGTATCTCTCTCACTTACTCACACACACACACACACACACACAGAAACACACACAAAACGCTCACTTTTGTGCAACAGTCACTCAGTCTCCCATTGCGACCCAAACTGCATTAATATTGAATCAAACAGCAGTGTCTCCAGCATGCAGTCAGAGCCGCTCACCGCAGGCTAGCTCCCTGTCTGCACTCTGCAGGATGGAAGGAATATTCCCACTGGGGAGGAGGGATGGATTAGCTTTAAATCAACTTTAATACATGGCAATATAAGGGAGCAAGACAATCTGTTCTGCTGTATAAACCACTTTTTTATGTGTTTAAGTGCTGGCTAATGAGTCATTTAGTTACCTCCCTGACCTCATCCCGTTGCCTCATCTCATCTTTTAATGCCTCTGCAGAGACAAAGCCCACCTTTGAACATGTATTTACCTCGCTGTGTTTCTATTCTCCGCCTCTGCCCCCTACCCCTGTGTCTCCCACCACCCCCTCCCAGCCTGCAAGCGCAAGGAGCAGGAGCAGCACAAAGACCGCAACATGGCCCCCAAGAAGCAGCGGCTGGTCTTCACCGACCTGCAGCGGCGCACGCTCATCGCCATCTTCAAGGAGAACAAGCGGCCGTCCAAGGAGATGCAGATCACCATCTCCCAGCAGCTGGGCCTGGAGCTCAACACCGTCAGCAACTTCTTCATGAACGCCCGGCGCCGCTGCGTGGACCGCTGGCACGACGAGCACGGCGCCAGCCCCGGCCAGCCGGGTACCTCGGCCACCACCTTCTCCAAGGCCTGAGGAGGGGCCCTCCAGGGCCCGCCGAGTGGCAGGGCCGGGGCCTGGGCCGGGGCGAGCAGGTAGGGAGACCGCTAGTAGCCCACTCACCCAGCGCCCCACCCCCTACCGCCCCACCCACCCGGGGCCTCCCGGAGGTCGCCTTCTGCTCTCCATTCGTGCCATGCAACCCACCCCTCGTCAGTCAGAACCACCCTGTCCCGCTCTCCCAACCGGACTGTTGAGAAGCGAGTTACACCCTGGGGGGAGGGGGGGACGATGACGACACACATTCAGGTCCACATACTCGGACCATCGTCCACCGTCCTTTGATCCATTCCGAACCAGTTCCTTAACGAGTGTAAAGGCGCCGTCGGTGTTTTCGTTAGCCTTTCCGGTGTGTCGGCCTCTTTGACCATGTAGTAGCTCACTGTTCCTGTGCTCTCTCTCTCTCTCTGTATCTGACTCCCACCTCGCTCGGCCACGCAGCACGCACGCGGCAAGGACAAAAGAAAAGTAAGGCATCTGACAGCACACGGCCCGGATATCAAGCCCATCCTGCACACGAGGCCATCGTGAAGACAGAAATAAGGCAGCAACCACCCCTACACCTCCTCCTCCTCCTCCTCCTCCTCCTCCACCACATCCTCCTCCTACTCGTCCGCTCTCTGCCGCTCCTGCTCTCCTCCCCTCCTTGGCCGAAAGGTATTCCCTGAAGGCCAGCCATTTCAGCGAGCGGCTCGGATCATACAGCAGAGTAATGAATTGAAAAAAGGAATCGATGCGGACAGGGAGAGCGGGGCCTTGACCCTTCCTGAAGGTGAAACCCAAGACGCTGGCTAGTGAAGACGCTCCGGTGTTGTTGGTCTACGGGGTCTCTGCACAGATGTTTGGAGACCCGCGAGGAGACCGAGCAGCCGTTTGCTCCTGGAGAACCGGAGCGGCCGTGTTTCCTGACCCGGTGGAGTCGGTCCGGAGGGTGGGGTGGGGGTGGGGGTTTGGGGGGGGGGGGGGGGGGGTCAGTCGGAGGGGTTGGGAGGGATATGTCTGGACACGCTCTTTGTTTCTGGAGCGAGCGTCTCCCTGATCAATACAGAAACCAAGCGACAACTCGCCCGGGCACCCGGCCAACTGCATTACAGCTGCGTGGGGGGGGGGGGGGGCTGTAAGAGGAGCACACGGGACCCGGGCGGAGACGGCCACACAAAGGGGCCCTCCCTGCCTTCCTGCCTCCCTCCCTCCCTATCTCCCACCCCGGCCGGCCGGCCGGCAGGCAGCGGGAGAGCCACAGTGCCCCCTGCTGTTGGGATGGGGAGAGGGAGCCAGGCAGAGTGGAGGGGAGGGGAGAGAGAGAGAGCCGAGCCGTGGCACAACACGTCCAGGCCCTCGCCGCTCTTTGAAGGCAGATCAATAGGCAGCCATTATCCTATTGTTGTCCCTCGTCCTACCAGCTCTCCCCGAGCGGGAGGGGGATGGTCGGACCAAAGGCTGGAAACGGCTGAAAGATGAAAGGCACGGCTTTAGCAAACACTCATAACACGTTACCTTGACGATATCTGGGAAGCCGCACGGCCGCACGCCACACAAAGTCATGCAAAGCTCGAGCGAGCGTCACAGGCAGACGCAACGGCGAGGGGACGCACACTTGAGGAGCTACGGAGATCTAGCTGTGCGTCACCACAGCAGAGGGGGCCTGGAGGAGTCCGGTTTCCAAACATTAAACGGTGACGCATACCGTTCCGATTCACCATCCTTCACTACCCATCCGTTTTTGAACAGAGCTATTGAAAGATTTGAACCACGACAGGTCTCCCAGCAGGTATTCCCACACAAGGGTTACCTGAAGCCAACAGCAACATTTGACAGTCAAAATTGCTACAAGAACTAGTGCCAATGCAAACTGCCTTAATGATAATCAGAGAATATGGCATGGTGCACACACAGCCGCAGTGTGTCCCACTCCTACAGATGGGCAGTACGTGCCATAGCATCCAACAATCAACTTTGAAGTGAATTAGAATCTACTTTTTTAGGTAAAAAAAAACAAAAAAAGGAAAACCACAAAGGCATACAATACCAAACCTCACATGACAAAGATTCAACAAATATGTGTTACAAAGAGAAACTCCCCAACACATGAAGGACAAGTCTCTCTCTTTCTTCTCATTCTATCTTGGGTTCTCTACCTCTTCTCCACCGTCCCCTCTCCTCCCTCCCCTCCCCTCCCTCTCTTTCTCTCTTACACTCTATAATAACGATGCGGGTAATTAGTACCATAGACACAAAGTTTCTATTTCTTGTTACTATTGTGCTCTGTCGTGCATAAGCAAGGCACCTTGTTGATAAATAACAAAAAAGAAAAAACAAAGAAGACGACTTTTTTTTTTAAAGGAAAAACAAGAGAGTTACGAGGATGCGGCCAAAAAAAAAAGACATATTTTTGCATTCTACATGATAATTCACGTGGAGAAGACATTTCCTGAGAGAAAGAAGGAAAAAAACCAAAATAAAACACAGAACTGTGGACGGATGGCGGACTATCTTGGGCGTCTCGTGTCAGAGCTATGGGACTTACAGCCCCTGTAGCCCAAGCCACAGATGTGGGACAAAGAGCGGGGACAAAACATGGCCACCAAATGTCCTTGCTGATTCAATGTGTGCTGTTGGAGTGGGAGGGGGGGGGGGGAAGGCGATGGGACACCAATGCTAATCTTGACCGTTCTAAAATGCAAATGTAGCATTTCTAACAATGTCCTTAAATGAACTGTGCAGACGAGACGAAAGGCGTTGTCGTTGTAGAGGGTTGGATAGAGGCTTACTAACTTCCCCCTGCTATAAGCAGTGAGTTACTAGGTCGCCAAATGGGGGACGAGTACAATAGATTTGTGGTACACAGTTCAGCAAGGATAGATAGATAGACATAGCTTGATAGATAGTTAGGTAGACGGATTCAGCTCTGCGTATTAGGCTGACAAAAGGACCTTTGTTTGTAGTGGGAACCAATGTGGCTACCTCACTAAGCTGAGTGGTTTGTGAAACCGCCACGAATACCAAAGATACTCCAAAGCCTGCCAGTCCCAAGCTGCCTGGGGGGGGGGGGCGTCCTGAACACATACACCCACCAGAGAGATCCCCCCTTGCTGTCCATTCTCACAGACATACACTCTGGTACACCGCACACACACAGTGCAGTCTGACTGCATCGAGCCACATGAGGAGGTGGCTGCCTTGCAGATAGAGTTGAGTGCCTTTTTCCTTCAACGACGGGTGGGACTGCACCGGACACACACACACACACACACACACACACTTATGAATGCAGGCACATATATTGCACACACATGCAGAGCACACACCCACATACAAACACACACACACACACTCTCTCATACATAGGCATTACACGTATAATTGGATGGACAGGAAGGAGGGAGCTAAAGAAAGGGACACAGAGTGGGGGGCTGTGTCAGCATTTTCCCCGCATATTGACTTTCCATCTTGATACACTAGAATACAAGCACTTTATCATGTAGAAAGTCTATAAAACATTTTCTATACACTTTTTTGTTTGAAACCAGATCTGTTACTTTTGAATCCGTCAAGTGTCTTTGTTACTGTACGGTTGCTGTTCTATAGCAGCTCAGAGTCCTTTGCTTCTCCCGGGCCGGCGCAGTTATGCTGACAGTCCCTTTACCCCTTCCCGGCAGAGATATTTTTATGTAACATAGAGGGAGGGGGTAAAAGGGCTCACGGTAATAAGTGCCCTGCATGTAGTTGTGAGATCCAACCACCACATGTCTCTCTCTCTCCACCTTGGACTGTGAGGAGCATCCATTGGCTATTAGACACAACCTCTGTCCCTCCGCTCGATCAGTTCAATTCAAACTCGCTCCCCCCTGGCTGGCGCCAAGACTTGGCAGGCATGTGTTGACAATTCATTCTGAAATACCTCAAAACCTTTCAATGTAAAGTTTATGTAATTTAACTGAAATTAATAATGCTAATGATAACAATGATTATGATACTATGATACTATGATAGTTAGTTTTGGAACTTGTGACTTGAAGCTTTATACTGTTAAATTCTTTTTATGCGTTTGCTCATATTTCTTGTATGTTACCGTTTGTTTTGCTACGGCATGTACTTACTGTTTTCAAAGAGGAAAGACATTGTGAATGTTTCTGTGGAAGTGAACATGAGACAAGGCGAGGAGACAAAAGAGAAGGCTAAAAAGAGAGAGCAACAAGAGTTACTTTGGACGGAGATGATCCTAGCTTGTTATCTCTGCCAACAACGGGTATATTGAAAAAACAAAACAAAAAAAACACTAATTGGGGTTGGTTTTAAACCCGAGATATGAAGGAGGATCATTTTTTTACTCATTGTTGGCTTTCTTCTGCATTTCACGATCTTTTCTCCGACAGCGACGTCACAGCTGCTGTTGAAGGGTGTGTTCAAGTGCTCATAATGTTCTTAGAATATTAAAAACCAGCACCTCTTCTTGAAAATGAGGTGTGACCTTTTTCTTTTTTGCATGGATATTGTATAACTGTATAGAAACCTACAGGAACGACCTGTGATTTTGTGGGGAGAGGAGGAAGGAAAGACTGGGGTTGGGTGGGATGAGGGGGGGGGGGACGGTTTATTTTTTGTTTTAAAGGGCAGGGAGGTTAGATGTTGGAGGGGTCCTTGTTTTTGGAGTTTTTTTGTCACTGTTGGATTCACTGGTTGTGTGCATGTGTTGTTGCAACCCTCTCCCTGTTCCTTTTCGATGTATATAAACCCTGACAGTAGAGGGCAGTGTGCTGGGGGAGGTTCAACTCCTCTCCTCCAATCAGACGCGTTCAATCTCATTCCTCAGCCCAAGAGGTTCTCAGGTCCTGTGACTGTCCTGCTTTTCCAAGGACGGGTTGTTTACTTGGAGTTAATCAGAGGGACGTAGCCGCAGACCTGGAGAGCCCTATATGTCTATGTATACATGCTTTTCTCTTCAATCTCTGTGTGTATGTGCGTGCGTGCATTTATATCTATGTGGGGACTGTTTGTTTTCTTTTCTCCTTTTTTTTTCTTCTTCCTTGGGTTTGCAATCTTTGTCATGCAAAAAAAAGTGAACCCTTTGTTACCAACCACAGGACTGACCCCTCCAACTAGAAATGTTCTCATCATCTACTGTCAAACAGCATATGTGTGTGTATACATTTCCGTAGAGGTAGCGCGTTGCCAAAGGGCCTGCCGTAGACAGACAGACCCAGTTAAACAGCCCCCAGTCACACTGTGCTCTCCCTCTTCTGTTACCTGTTAATCAATCAGAACCAAGTGTCTTTGTGATGGTGGAAGACAATCAGTTTCAAAACAAGAGAAACGGTCGAGAGAGGACAGGCTGACAGGGAGGATTACGAGGAGGTAGGGGAAGCTGGAAGGAAAGCTGAGGAAAGAGGCTCTCTGAGCGGCGTCTTGCTGCGGTGCCCCCCCCCCCCACCAAACACCCCCCTCACGTGACCCGACCACATTCCCATACGCTCCCTTCTCATCCCCTCGTCATCCCCTCGTCATCACGTCACTCTCATACTGACGTTACACGTTAAGCCAATTAAGCCAACCACTCTTAACGGCGATGGGTTGGAGAAGCGCTCACCGCACGAGCCAGTCAGTCCACACGTCCCTCCCCCCCCGCACCCCTGCTGAGTGGACGCGACGGCGCAGGGGCACGTAACCACCGCATGTCCCATCATCCCACCCCCCCCGTCTCTGTCAGTCTCACGCTGATCCAATGATGATGTAACCAGCTGCGAGGAATAAGTGGCTCCGGCTGGTGGCTTTTGCACAGAAAACTATGCAAACACCTGGCCCCCCCAATCTTAATCGTTGCTGCTGGGTCAGAGTGTACAACCTTCAACATACCACCCCCCACCCCCCTTTCACCAACCCCTCCACCCAAAAACACACACACACATTCTAAATCATTGTCCAAATTCACCCTCACAGCCCTAATGTCCAGCCCTCCCACCCTTTCCCCCCAGAGAGCGGGGGAGAAGGGGCACTGCAGCAGCACTGAGTCTCTAGGGCACCCCGGACTGGACGACTGCTGCACTTGCTTCACAGACAGCCCCAAACTGCCATTGACATCAAAATGGAGGCCATGCTAAATTTTGTATGCCGACTTTTCCAACACCCCCCCCCACCCCCCACCCCCACCCCTCGCATGGCTCCATTGTATGTTACAATGTTTGATTGTCTTTGTCCCCAGCGCCAAGGAAGGGCCACAATCAATGCAAAGACATCAACATTGTAGTTCGTTTACAAAAGGCCTGCTTGAGAGGGCACACAGCCCGGGCCGACACACGCTGCAGAGGTTGAGTCTGAAACCAAAGATGAAATCAGAGAGGTATGACAATCTGATGACCCAACTATGTGTAGCTTGCTAAGATCCTCCACGGGTCCCTGGGATTCAATCCAACACTGGCCACGCTAACATTCCACCTTTTGCACTTAAGAACACCGACGCATAACGTATACACACACATACACACAACCATATTCCCACGCACACACACATCCTTACATGTCCTAAGCAAAGTAAGAGACACACAAAAATAGACAAGAAAACCAGTCAGATACATACATGTGCCATTCTCGTCACCCAAAAAACACTTGGCAACGCCAAACACACACACACTCACCCACTCACACACTCCTGCCTATCCAAAATGATGTGAAGGAAGAAAGCACAGTCTGGTCAGAGAGCCTCTTTTCCCTCCTCCCACTGCAGAAGCCGGAGAGCCTGTGTCGGACTTTCGTTTAGCGTTAGCGGAGACTTTTGAGATGGTAAAAAATCTGAGTAATAACTGTTACAGAAAATAAAAACTTAAAAGGATAATATGGGTAAATTGCGTGTTTTGAAATAAATTAACAAATAAAACCATTGTAAAACAACCTGTGCAGTGTGTGGGTGTTTGATCAGCGCACCTCAAAGACTATAATTGATCCGCCTTCTTAAATCAAAGACAATGACCACAAGGTGGATTTCAAGTTAGTATTGTACACAACAAGGACTACGCAGTACTTTGAAAGAGTCAAGTTATATTTTATGAAAAGGGCCAAAATGAGGGTAGCCGTCTTTTTAGGCCTTTACTGAATACTACCGAGGAGTGCTGTCAGCAACAAGACATCTTCATGCACTTTAGAGCATTTCTATAAAACAATCCCTGTCGTTGAAACAGAATGAAGTGATTTTGGTGTATATGTTTTGGGCTAGGACCTCATTATAGTTGGGTGAACGACCTGTGTGTTTAATGTGACTAAAGGATAAGATTTATTTGATGAATTAGCAGGCCTACCAATGTAAAACTTCATGTGCACATTTGCCATAATCCCAAGAACATTTTGTAGGTTTCACCTTCTGTTACTCTTTTGCTCTGTCGACTTCTTAAATAATGCATTCCAGCTTATCCACTACATCTACTGTATTGTGTCAAACTAGGTGTGCATGGTGTTTCAGAAATCTTATGGCACAAAAATATAGTTTGCAGGGAGGATTGAAATAAAATAAAAATATATGTTTGATACATTATGATGAAACTTAACCTTCCCAAAACAATACATTTCAAAAGTAAATATATCATTTTGTGTGCAGTTTAGGGTATAATTATATCATTTACAATCATAAGCATGAGTACAAAAGAGTCATAAAATGGTTGGAGGAGCAGCATTTCTGATTGGCCACATAGCTCTGACTATTGTTCGCTTTGTTCTACTTACTCATCTACTTTGTCACAATGCTATGATCAATTTACATTCAATAGACATGAGCAGAGCAAAAGCCACGTTCACTTATCCTGCATCCGTCAACAACATGCAGCAGTCAGTCGCACAAACATTCATACGAAGAGGTATTACGTTACTGTCTCATCTACAATAAACAGCAGCCCATTACATACTACGCAACAGAAAGAAATGCCTCGCTACCTTCATACATCCCTAGTCACAATTGCGTGGGGTTTTGAGTCGCCGTTCTCAGTGGCCGTCCGGCGCGCAGCATGAGTCTCCCCCCCCGGAGTTTGGCCAGGTGAGTCCGGGGGGTCCTTGCCTGCCGTGACAGTCCCGCTGACGGAAGGGGTGGGGGTGGGCATGTCGCCGCGGATGTTCCTCCCGGAGGTGATGAGGTGGCCCATGCCTCGGCCCTGGGACACGGCGTAGGAGGAGCGGCGGAGGGGGTCGCATCGGCGGAACCGGGCCAGCTCCACGGGCCGATGGCTGGCGCTGTGGACCTAGCACAACGCCACGGCATTTAGGCCTTCCAGAAGACGCGCACACACACACACACACACACACACACACACACACACACACACACACACACACACACACACACACACACACACACCTTGTCCCATGGTGGCTGGCAGTCTTACCCTGTGTTTGTCGGGCTGGATGAGGAGGATGCGGAGGGCGTAGACCGTCATGGAGGGCAGCACAGCCAGCCACGCCGTCAGCAGGGACGTGAGCCACACGGTGGGGTTGGCGAATGCATTCTCAGACACACCTGAACCAACAACACACACACACACACACACACACACACATGTTCACTCTCTGGTCTGTCTGTGTGTGTACGGGTGTTTGTGTGTGTGTATCAGCGTCATGTCTAAGCACCAGGGAAGTAGTAGTCGGTGGGGGAGCTCTGGAACAGCCGCTCGTTCTGCGTAATCCTCGTGCAGACGAAGTATATCACGATGCTGTAGAGCATCGCGGCCACGCTGAACTTGGTCCAGTACCTGGTCACCATGGTTATCTGAAAGACAGACACAAGAACTTGTTCGAACGCAAGCGGTACCCACAACCTGTACTTCTCTCCTCATACGCTAGCATTGTGAATGCCAATCTACAGCCAAGCCCTAGCCCGCTCAACAACGCCAGAGGGACGCTTCGCCAGTCCCAAGACTCTCGACTCTGACCTCTAGGTTGGCACTGAAGATGGCCGCCAGCGAGACGGTGATGGACATGGTCTGGTAGTCCAGGGCGGAGTTGTAGAAGACGCCACAGGGGATGAAGAAGAGCACCAGGGAGGTGTAGAGGGCGTAGAGGAGAGTGGCCGACAGCACCGCGGGGTTGAACAGCTCCTCTCGCTGGCCCACCTTGTAGAGCTCCGGCCAGAGCAGGCTGCCCTCCGCACTCACATCCTAGCCAGCGGCGACCCGGGAGGGGACATTTCAGTCAGCCGGTACGGTACAGTCTAGTACGGTACGGACCTCCATGGTGAGGTACGGTGTGGTGTGACAGTCCTAGGGTGCTTTGAGCTGTTACCTGTTCAAAGATGGACAGGCACTGTACGGGCAAGGCTGTGTAGAAGGCCGTGTAGAGCGCAATGAACCAGTTTTCATACAGAGACTGCCGAATGGGAAACAGGACACAGAAAAACAAGCTCCTTTAACTCATCTGAGTTTAAAACACCAACACACACACACACACACACACACACACACACACACACACACACACACACACACACACACACACACACACACACACACACACACACACACACACACACACACACACAGTGACACGTAATAGACTAATTATTTGACGACAAAATTAAGAATCTTCTCTCTTAATAAGCCACACTAAAAGTAAACTGCACTCCGTAACGGCGGCCGGACCTGAGCGCTGAAGCCGTTGAAGAAGCCAAACCAGATTTGGACCAGGGCGAAGCCGCACGTCTTGTACAGGAAGTAGCGCAGGAAGAGGCTGATGCGCCTGTACGACCAGCGGCCGTGCACCATGAGGAGCCTCTGGAGGAAGCTGAACTGAGCCAATGCAAAGTCAGCGTTCTGCACGGCCTGCGCCCCCTCCAGCCCGGTCAAACCCACGCCGATATGAGCCGCTGTCAGACACAGAGACACACGTTACCTGGGAGACATTTAGCAAAACAAGTCTATAGGTTCCTGTTTTTCAACCAGACAGCACCGTTACCCCCACTTCTACACCCCCACCCCCATCAATTTGACTTTTCCCGTCGCACTCACTCTTGATCATGTTGACGTCGTTGGCGCCGTCCCCGATCGCCATGGTGACGGAGGTGGTGTGCTTCCTGACCAGCTGGACCACGTGGGCCTTCTGTCCGGGGGTGACCCGGCAGCACAGCACCGACTGGCAGTGTGCCGTCAGGGCCATCAGCCTGGAGCCCCACTCCGGCCTCCCCTCTAGCTCCTCCTGAAAGACCCCCCCCCCCCCCCCCCCCCCCCAACGTCATTACCAACACAGCACAGGTAGCAGCCGTCGAACATGTCACCCTATACGGGGCCACAGTGCGAACACAAATCTGTTGGAGCCATTGATTCAGTGTGAAGAGACACATATGCTTTAGTTGATGTGGAGGTGGGGGGAAAACTTGACCTTGAAAAGAGCTCTTCTTTTTTTTTTTTACACATACAAGTCTTTTGATACAGAGCTGTACATACATGTCTTGCGGCATTTTAATATAGCAACTCAGATTGAAAGTTGATTTTCTATCTAATCAAAAGACGATACACAGTGTGCATAACATCTCCATGTTTTCTGAGTGTTGCTGCAGTTGTTTTACCAGCTCAGGGCCAGTGAGGACCATGGCGGTTTTCACCCCGGCAGCCATCTCCCTCTCCGCGCACCACAGCTCTGTCTCTCTGCCTTTGGAGAGGCTGATCTCTGGGTCAGGAGACTGGAGCAGCTGTCTGCAGGGGGAAACACACACACACACACACACACACACACACACTGGAGGAAAGGGCAAGCATGAAAGGTGTGTGAACGTCTTTGTGCGTTCATGAAGAAAAAAACTCAACTGAAAATAACACGATAGTGTTGGTATGAGAACCGTAGAGAACCGTAAGCGAGTGGGGGAAGTAAAGCAGAGGTCAGAGGAGAAAGTGGAAGTTCTGTGAGGAGATGATCTCAAATGGCTGAGTCTGACCTCAGTTCCTCCCCGTCCAGTAGTCTGGTGTCCGGGTCAAGCAGTCGGCAGGAGTAGCCTATATTTATGGCTGTCTCTGTGGCAAGGGAAGTGGATAGGTCAGAGACAGGAAGCTGTGGGGAAAGACACTCCATTCCAATGAGGACCAAGGGACAATTCAATAAGGACCTGTGAACAGGACACACTCCTGTGCCAGTTGTGCCAAAAGAAAATGCATTTTGGATTCCATTTATTTCAAAAACAACTTTTTTCTGGACAGACGTTTCCCAAAGCACTCATTGGAATTTGGACAGGGACTTTAGAAAGGACGGGAAAGTGATGCCAACCGAGAGGAAGGCAGAGGGACGTGCGGTACCTTTCTTGTCCCCTGTCAGCACCCATACTTTGATGCCAGCCCTGCGGAGTAGGGCAATGGTCTCAGGGACTCCCTGCTGCAGGCGGTCCTCTATGGCGGTCACTCCCAGCAGCTAAAAAACACAGCACCACGCTTTATACACGGTGCAGAAAGCAGTTTACCGCAACCAAAATTAGAATGAGTGCCTCAGGCTCCAGACAAAATGACCAAGCCAAGTGAAACAGGACATGATGGGGTTCACCCTGAGTTCTCTTTCCATATCGTCATGCAGCTCCTCCAGCAACACATCCCGACCGCTCGTCGTCATGGCAGCGGCTTGGGCCAGGGTCTTGCTCCAGCCCTCCCAAACGTCCTCGGCCACCGAGCGCACGGCCACACACAGAGTCCTCAGGCAAGCCTGGGCAAACAGCTAGCGCAGGACAATCACTCAATACGGCGCACGTTGACATGACACCTCATCACGTTCCGTGAACAAACAAGTTGAGAAGGAAAAGGGGGCGGGGGGGGGGGGGCTGAGGGGAAAACTTTGCAAAGATCGGTGAAATGTATTGACAGGACATTGCTCTCAGAGATATCAAGCTGGGGATAGGTAAGCCTTGTGTGAGCCTTGCGGTGTCTCCGTGTATGTGCTGACCTCCAAGGCCTTCTCCGTGCTCTCGAGATGGGGACAGTCCTGCTGCAGTCTCTCCAGGATCACCAGGTCGGCTCCTTTACAGTAGAGCTTCAGGCCTCCCCCTGGCTCCCGCACTGCACGCATGCACGCACACACACACACACACACACATACACACACACACGCACACACGCACACACGCACACACGCACGCACACACACACAGATGGAGAAAGCAGGCTGAGCAACAGACCCAGTCAGTGAAGGAAAGCCTTGCACTGAACAGTGAGAAAGGAAAGGGGGTTGTCAGAGGGGAGAGTTTTAAGAGGCTATTTCATAAGGGAATCATCAATAAACCATAGGACTTGCCCATATAGACAGATCGCCCAGAGGCTGATTTAGAGTGGAGAGCTAAGGCCTCACCCAGCACAGACATGCGTCTCCTCTGGCTGGTGAAGTCCAGCAGGGCCAGCAGCTGGTAGTGACGGGTGACCCCCAGCTCTGAGACGGTCAGGGAGTCCCTGGTCCTGGAGAGGAACACCCAGCCCAGCTCCCTGGCTGTCCCCACCAGGGCCTCCTCGTCTGGGGATGCCGCTTGGTACACTAAGGTGCCTGGAAGAACGGGTCCATACCAGATGAGTCGAGGGAGCCTTTCACATGAACACACGCAGAAACAGACACACACACACACACACACACACACACACACATACACACACACAGACACACATACACACACAGACACACACAGATACACGTATACACACACATACACACACATACAAACACAGACAGACATAGACACATATACACACATACACACACAGACACACACAGACACACACACAGACACACACACAGACACACACACAGACACACACACACACACCTTTCTTCCAGTCGGCCATGACGGTGTGGCAGAGTTCCAGGGCGGTAAAGAACTCTGTTGTCTGCTGACACTGTTGCCCTCTGACCTTCTCCACTAGCCGGGGAGAGAACAGGGGCAGGCCTCCACAGGAGAACGGGTTCCAGCTCATGTCCATCGCCTGCGGAGTAAACTCAAAAATGACAACATCGGCATCGCCACACTGGTCCTGGGCCTCGAATGGGGAAGTAAAGAATAGAACAGAGAAGAGGTAAGAGGGTGGTGAGGCTCAGGTTTACGACAGGGAGTAGAGAGGAGGGGAGTGCCACACAGGAGGGAGGGAGAGGGTCTCCCACCGAGGGGTTTAAGGAGAGAGCGAAGGAGGGAGGGACGGAGCGAGGGAGGGAGAGAATGGCACACAGAAGGAGGGAGGGAGCAAGGGACAAGGGAGGGAGAGGGTGTCACACAGAGGAGTTTAAGGAGGAAGGAGGGGGGGAGTGGGAGTCACACAAAGGGAGCGAGGAAGAGGGGGGGCTCCAGGCGAGGGTCAGTCAGACAAGACAGAGCTAACAGGAAGACAGCGTTGATGCAGACAGAGGCCCAGCATGCTGACAAAGAAGCTGATTCATGTCGGGCCTTCGGGCGCGGCGCTCCCCTCCCACTGGGAGTCCTCACCTGGGTTTCTTCGGCGCTGACCGACGCGTCCCCTGTGGAAACAGAGAGACGTGGGGTGAGAGCCGTTGAGCCCGCCACTCCAGACAGTCAGGTCTCTAACCCAGTTAACCGAGGAGGCTGACAACAGATGGAGGGGGGGGGGGGGGGGATCCTCAACAGAGATCCAATTACGCGCCGACTCTATTGGGACAAGCGCCGGTTAAAAATTCAGCAGCCGTGGGAGCGTCCACAACCGCATCATGTTTAATTCAGGAGCCACGCCAGGGCCCTGATTTCAGAGAGGAAAGGGGTCGGGCGGGGCCTCCAGACACGTCTGTCACCGCAGGCCACGCTGGGCACCACACACACAGAGTGGCTAGTCAGGTGGAACAACAACAACAACAACAACAACAACAACAACAACAACAACGACAACACACTGTCTTGTCTACTCGTCACTGTCTACTGGCTACAGTGTGAACGATTTCAATAGCAGACGCAATGTGTATTTAGCTCTGTTATAAGTGTTACTGCACATAATGATTTATACATGGGTTGTTTAAGGTGTTATCAATGATTTATGAGATGGTTATGGTCGCGCGTTTCAGGGGGTGAAAAATCAATCGGGTAACCAAGGTGACGGAGTCCAAATGGCCAATGGTGGCGGGCGCCGTAGCAAAGCCCCTACCGTAGATCTCCCCGGCGACGCAGCACTGGCGGAGGAGCAGGCGGTTCTGGGTGAGCGTCCCCGTCTTGTCGGTCAGCAGGTGGCCCACCTGGCCCAGCTCCTCGTTCAGGGAGGTGTTCCGGGCCTGGGCCCTCGTGTCCGTGCGGCCCCAGTACATCTCCACGTCCCAGCCGATGTACAGGCTGTGGACCACGTGGATCACCTCAAACCTGAACGCGCGCGCGCGCACGCACACATGGACACACACGGACACACACACACACGCGCACACATACACACGGACACACACACACACACACACACACACATGTTCAAACGCGCCCAGTCACTTTTAAATGAGCCGCTTGGGGCGCTGGGAGCGGGCGGGGGGTCCGGACTCAGACTCACGTGATGTAGAGGGACATGGGCATGGCAGGGCTAAGGAGGATGACGTAGCTCCAAAAGTTGAGGAAGGCCGTGTAGAGGGAAGAGACGCGCAACAGGGTGGACAGCACCTCGATGCGGGGCGACACCTGCCACTCAAACGTCCCCGAGCCCACCGCCATCAGCAGGGCTGTCAGCAGCAGGAACAGCACTATCTGCATCAGGCCACACACACGCACACGGCCATGTACACGTAAACACACATTCCATTTCGTCTTCACCGTTGAACATTCTCCCTCTTCGTCGACTACTCACCCCGATGACCGCTTTATTGAGAGTTCTTTCTATGCGGGTCTTCTTCACTATCAGCTTACCACAGTTCTTCAGGGTCTTGCTGTCCGAACCTTGAGACAGGAGGGAGATGTTTAGAGCAGCTGGAGAGCAGGATTTAATAGCAGGCGTCAAAGCAGGTCGCGCCGAGGGCAGCCGAAGGTTTTAAATGCCTGCCAGTGCCTGTGGGAGAGTTATAGGTTCCAACCAAGGTCACCCAAGTGGACGAGTGTCCCATGAACGGTATGAAACTCTTAAATCTCCCGACCGGGGACGGTGTTTGATCTATTGATCGGCTGGAGTTGAACCTCCGCGGGTCAAGGCAAGGTTCCGCGACGGCTCTCGCCAATCCAGTAATTTCCGATCAATGATCACTTAAAGGGGCTGCGGACGGAAGCCATTTTGTCAGCCTGTGTGTGTGTGTCAGGCTGTGTGTGTTACGTTCACGCAGCGTGCAGGGTGAGTACCGGTGTAGAGGGCCACGCCGTAGGCTGCATCGGTGTTGCGGAGCACGGTTCCCCTGAGGAGGATGTGCTCGTTGTCCAGCGGGTGGCGCTCTCCCTTCCAGTGGAACGCCCCTCTGAAGGTGTACAGGCGATTGTTGGGCTCCTCGCACGTCACCACGCCTGCGGAGATACACACGGCCAGCCCATAGTAACACAACCATCAGAAGCAAGGGGACTCAAAATAGACTGAGCCACGGAGAATTTGCATTTGCAACCTGCCCCCACCTTTGCCATTGTCATCTTAACGCGCCATAGTTTGCATTTTTTTCTCGGAACTACAAAACATTTGAATAATGTAACAATAATAAAGATAGGTAATGGAAAAGGGAATAATGAATGATGAGGTCCAGTTGGAAAAGGAATGGAATAAAGAGATAGTGGCTGATTGGAGAGGATAAGCCATGGAGAACTTGCTTTTGCCGTCTGCCACCATCTTTGTTGTTGTCATCTTAACGCACCAAAGTTTGCACTCAGTCCGAGACCACAAAACATTTGAATACGTGATGGAGTGAGGTGGAGGTGGAAAAGCCATGGAAGACAGCGAGAGAGGTCTGCGGAAGCCGCAGCGGCGCGTACCGTCGAGGGCGGCCAGGCTCTGCTCCGTGGGTTCAGAGGTCAGCGCTGCGTGCGTGACCTCCAGGGCCTGCCGGTACTTCAGGTTGGTCTCTCTGTCGGGAGGGAGAGGTGGCCGTCAGAACTCGCAGGCTAAAGAGCGGGACACGCGTCGGCGTCCGTTTCCCCGTTCCTCGCGAACTCACCCGTCGATGTCCGCCGTCTCTACGTAGCACAGGCTGTGGGGCTCGGAGCTGCAGAGGAGGAGGAGGTCGGCCTAGCGCCGCGACGGAGGAAGGAGCAGAGAAACACAAAGGCAGGATGAAAGACTTATTTTCCCCCACACACAGCTTCTAATTCCACCGTCTGACTGAGTCGCTCATTGGGTGTGTGACGCATGGCCGGAAGCTCACCGGAATTATTTGGTCTTTGTGGATTCTCAGCACGTCTCCCACACAAACATCCTTCCACTGGGCCGGGCGGAAGCTGACAGACAGTAGGAAAACAAAGGTAGGGTAAAAACATAGGGAGGACGGGGAGCTGCCGCTTCACATTTCACGTTCCTAAGCAAAAGAGCCATCTTTTTGTTTTATTCCTACTAGACAGGGCGCATGGCGCCCCAGCCTGGGGACCTGTCTGTTCACACATTAACACCTATGAGCAGCCCTGGGAAAACAAGCCGGCGTCTTTGAGGTCACCTCTGGGAGACGAGGACGTCGCAGGGTCGACTGTTAATCTGGAAGTCACTGCGTCTCCGGGCCTGGCGGGACAAATAGAAAGAGAGAGAGAGAGAGAGAGCGAGAGAGAGAGAGAGAGAGAGAGAGAGAGAGAGAGAGAGAGAGAGAGAGAGAGACAGAGAGAGAGAAAGAGAGAGAGAGAGAGAGGGAGGAAGGGAGGGAGAGAGAAAGAGAGAGAGAAACAGAGAGAGAGAGAAACAGAGAGAGAGAGGGTGAGAGAGAGAGGGTGAGAGAGAGAGAGAGGGAGAGAGAGGGCAAGAGAGAGGGGTAAAGAGAGGGGGAGAGAGAGAGGTAAAGAGAGAGAGAGGGTGAGAGAGAGAGAGAGAGAGGGAGGAAGGGAGGGAGGGAGAGAGAGAGACAACCAAGAGGGAAGGCCGAGATGGGGGTGAACACAGACATGTCAGAGGGAGAGACACCATTTCAGGACTCTATAGGGACACGAGCCAGGAGATTTACGGCCTGGACTAAACGACTCGTCAATAGAGCGGGTCAGGCGAGCATCGCACCTAAAGCTGTTAACCGCCATTACTCAGTGGTGCACTTAACCAGAGCGTTCTCCATGCAAAACAGCCCGGCCACCATCAAAAGGCACATCCTTAATGACGGGGCAGAGAATTAATGCAACTGGGATGACTGGTTTGTCAATGAGGAGAGGACAAGGAGTCAATGGGGACGATGAAGGAGAGAGAGAGAGAGAGAGAGAGAGAGAGAGAGAGAGAGAGAGAGAGAGAGAAGGAGGGAAATGATGGGTGATCTCACCATGTCATTGGCCAGGTCTTTGAGCCCCCTCATGGTTAGCACCATGAGCAGGGTGATGGAGGTGGTGTACCAGGGGATGGAGGAGATGGCAGGGACACACTGGAAGCCAACAAGGGGCGGGTGGACATAAACAGTCATAGACACACGCACACGCACACGCAAGCGCGCACACACACACACACACACACACACACACACACACACACACAAGCGACATGTGTTAGTGTGGAAAACAGATTAATGAAGATTGATTAAGAATATGTTACTATTAAATGTACTAGGTGTTACTATATAACCTCTATTTCTATTATGTAATTGTGCTTGAAAAATTTCCTTTTTTTTTGGTAATTGTTTGTATTCATATGTTATTCACGGCATTTACGTATGAAAAAGTATTGTATTAAAATTTTCTATTTGGACGCGTATCCAAGTAATCCTGTGAGGTATGGGACATGGTAACACGTCTGGACACGAAAATAAAAACTCATTCATTCATTCATTCACACACACACCCACACGTTAGTAATTGATTACAGTTCCAACAACACTGCCAAGTGCAAGAGGCTCTAAGCGGACTAGTTGGTTCTCACAATTCCGCCAACATCAATGGTATGCACGCGCTACTAGCCTAAGTGAAGCCATTTTGAGCCTGAGACGCTGCCTGGCTGGGAGGCCGCGGGGACAGGAGAGTCTGACCTGCATCACCACCATCAGGAGGAAGTAGAAGTTGGCTGCTCGCTGGAACTGTTCAAAGAGCGTCAGCGGCAGGAAGGTCAGGGGGGAGTACCTATAGCTGCGCACCACATTGTCCTGGCAACCAGGGAACACACAGAAGCGGGAGAAGAAGACAGCAGCGTCACCAGTGAGTGGGTCTGGGGAGCAGCCTGCCAGGGAGGGTTTGGTTACATGTGTGGGTAATACAATAACCCCGCTCACCGCGTAGCGGCCCCAGCTGACACACAGCAAGGATCGCCTCTGCCGCCGCTTGTGGTAGACTCTGTTGTTTGCTCTCACTTCCCAGGTAATGCCTGCCGGAGACACGGCGTCCAAATTAAACATTTATCTCAAAGGCAGCCCAACACGGCCGGGTGTTTAGTAAAAATATTTTCTTTAAACGCCCAGGACTTGACACGCTGGGGGCCATTATGACCTGTGATGAAATCATCTCTGGTGAACGGGTACTGTAAACAAAAAACACATCTCCAGGGTAATCGTGCACCACTGGCCCTGCAGTACCAAGCCTAAAGGGGGGGGGGGACGGGGGGGACGGGGACGCTAATGGCCTC
Source organism: Galaxias olidus (assembly GCA_026901105.3). Classification (NCBI taxonomy): domain Eukaryota; kingdom Metazoa; phylum Chordata; class Actinopteri; order Galaxiiformes; family Galaxiidae; genus Galaxias; species Galaxias olidus. The sequence continues at coordinate 88,442 of JAPMUY010010050.1, forward strand.
TGCTTAAGAAACCCGAGCCCTTAAACCACTCCATTACCGTCTACCCAGGGCAAAGGTCCGCTAGGTCGGTCGACCAGCATAAAAATAAACACAGGCGGCAGAGTTTTGTGTTTTCCCAAAACAAGAAAAAGCTTACTGGTATGGCGGTGCTGGAAAGTTAAAAAAAGGGGGTTTGTACAACGATGAAAGAGAGACAAAAGGAGAAACGAACAAAGAGGGTGGAAAAAACACACAGACCTGTTTCAGAGCTGGTCATGATGCCGGAGAGGTTTATCGAAGGAGTTCTAGCAGGCGGCGATGCCGGCCGAGTTGTAGCGTGGGGCCGTTCTGGACCGGGACTCCGCTCAGCCAGCCCTCTTTGTTACTCATCACACCAGGTTACCTAGTAAGGACAGAACACACACACATGGAACCTCTGCACATGACTGCCTGTCACCGCGAGCAGAGAGAGAGAGAGAGAAGAACACACAGTCAACTGAGGTGAGGCTAAGGCTGCAGTTACAAGTCACACCATTCCCGTGAGTCCTCGGATCGTAAGTACAGATGACGTGATGTTTGTGTTTCGGTTCATCATAGCGATGTAACGTACTCGGTCAGCTTTCTTTCCGATAAGAGGTCTGAGCGGTCCAGTGCACTAACGTCTTACAAAAGAGCATGGCAGTACGTACTCCCATTCAGGACGGTCCATGAATCAGCCTTTGAGTTTTGGCATCATCTCTGTTTAGACCAGAAACACACCACCTCCCCCGGTGATGCAGCTTACTCTGAAACACCTCCCCCTCTGGTGATGCAGCTTACTCTGAAACACCACCTCCTCTGGTGAAGCAGCTTACTCTGAAACACCTCCCCCGGTGATGCAGCTTACTCTGAAACACCACCTCCTCTGGTGAAGCAGCTCAGTACTCTGAAACACCTAACACCACCTCCCCGGTGATGCAGCTTACTCTGAAACACCACCTCCCCTGGTGAAGCCACCTCCCCTGGTGAAGCAGCTCACTCAGTAACACCACCTCCTCTGGTGAAGCAGCTCACTCAGTAACACCACCTCCCCTGGTGAAGCAGCTCACTCAGTAACACCACCTCCCCTGGTGAAGCAGCTCACTCAGTAACACCACCTCCTCTGGTGAAGCAGCTCACTCAGTAACACCACCTCCCCTGGTGAAGCAGCTCACTCAGTAACACCACCTCCCCTGGTGAAGCAGCTTACTCAGTAACACCACCTCCTCTGGTGAAGCAGCTCACTCAGTAACACCACCTCCCCTGGTGAAGCAGCTCACTCAGTAACACCACCTCCTCTGGTGAAGCAGCTCACTCAGTAACACCACCTCCCCTGGTGAAGCAGCTTACTCAGTAACACCACCTCCCCTGGTGAAGCAGCTTACTCAGTAACACCACCTCCTCTGGTGAAGCAGCTTCCTCAGTAACACCACCTCCTCTGGTGAAGCAGCTCACTCAGTAACACCACCTCCTCTGGTGAAGCAGCTCACTCAGTAACACCACCTCCCCTGGTGAAGCAGCTCACTCAGTAACACCACCTCCTCTGGTGAAGCAGCTCACCAGTCCCCTGGTGAAGCAGCTCACTCCCCTAGTGAAGCAGTAACACCACCTCCCCAGAAGCAGCTCACTCAGTAACACCACCTCCCCTGGTGAAGCAGCTTACTCAGTAACACCACCTCCTCTGGTGAAGCAGCTTACTCAGTAACACCACCTCTGGACACGTTAGATCCTAAATAATCTCTCCTGAGTGGAAAAGTGAATATCATTAGGACGAGACATTACTCGGCGTTTACCTGAACCGATCACGCAATCAGGCAACTCCTTTGTCTCGCCTCGTCGCTTCGTTGAGCTGTCCTCGGAGATTAGCCTTCCAAGAGAACCTGAGCCGTCATCGAAAACTTGCAGCAGCCCACGTCACTACGGTAACATCGTCGCTCTCTCTCTGTCCATGGCAGCTCCCCGCTGCTTTTCCCCCACGCCACCTGTTCACTGGCATTTCCTGTCCTCTCCAGCAGCACAGCTACCCGGCCCCCGCCCTCCGCCCCGCTCCCAGGTGGCTTGGATATCACCACACCCCCTCGACACCTGAACGGGAAACAGAGAGAGAGAGAGAGAGAGAGAGAGAGAGGGGAGGGGGGGGGGCAGGAGAGAGAGAGAGAGAGAGAGAGAGAGGCAGAGGGACTCAGGCGGGCCACTGGAGTAAAGAGAAGGCCTCAGCAGAGCCGACTTAGACGGCAACACACAAACAAGTTCCCTTCATCTCTATTCCCTGTTCCCCCGGCTCCGGATACAGAAGCTATTGGCTGCCCCGTAAGGACCTTCCTCCCCAGTGTCGCCCACAAGGATGGGCATTGTGCTAGGCTAGCAGCGGCCTCGCACACCAACCACT
>JAPMUY010010060.1:0-25000 GCA_026901105.3 Galaxias olidus
CTCTCTCTCTCCAGGTGCAAAGTTCCCCATCAAGTGGACGGCGCCCGAGGCGGCGCTGTACGGGAAGTTCACCATCAAGTCGGACGTCTGGTCCTTCGGCATCCTGCTGACAGAACTGGTCACCAAGGGACGGGTGCCCTACCCAGGTGAGGAGAGAGGGGGAAGGGGTGCCCTACCCGGGTGAGGAGAGAGGGGGAAGGGGTGCACTACCCAGGTGAGGAGAGAGGGGGAAGGGGTGCCCTAACCGGGTGAGGAGAGAGGGGGAAGGGGTGCACTACCCAGGTGAGGAGAGAGGGGGAAGGGGTGCACTACCCAGGTGAGGAGAGAGGGGGAAGGGGTGCCCTAACCGGGTGAGGAGAGAGGGAAGGGGTGCCCTAACCAGGTAAGGAGAGAGGGGAAGGGGTGCCCTACCCAGGTGAGGAGAGAGGGAAGGGGTGCCCTAACCAGGTGAGGAGAGAGGGGGCAGGGTTGAAAGCCAACGGACAACTGCCCTGGTAGAGCTTTCAGCCCTGCGGTGTGGGATAGATGTAGTGCTCAGATAAAGATAATCCCAGCTCAAAGTAATTAATGGTAGAGAATATGAACAAACAAGTGCAGCTCATATGACACCCGGAATCTCCTCTGGCAAATGATGATCAATTAAAGGACGCGTAACGGTTGAATAACTTTAGTTTTCACGCCAGAAACTGAAATAACTCCCCTAATCCATCCGCGCCTGTGGGAGAGACGTGTGTCCCTGTAAGAGGGCGGGGTAGAGAGAGAGAGAGAGAGAGAGAGAGAGAGAGAGAGAAAGAGAATGAGAGAGAGGGAGGGAGCCATGTTGAATTAGGGCACACAGCTGACTAAGAGAGGGGAAACACATGTTTGTCCAGATGGGCCGGACTAGTGTGAGAGGCTGGAAAGGTTAGCACGCTATGGAGGCTGAGCTAAGGGGATCAAAAAGCATCCTCCCAGCAGATGTCTTCGCTTCTCTAAGAGGCCCTCGGCGGATTCTCGTGCGTTTAAAGACTTCAGGGGTTTGACTCGGTGCCCCAGTCAAAAATAGTTGTAGCCAATAGCAACTCAATCAAAGATCAAAGGTCGAAAGTCTACCCGCCTCAAAGAAAAGATTTTTCCCGGTCCAGATGTCAAGTTGACGTAATCGACAGCGCGGTTTGGAGCTCTCTGTCTGTTTGTGTGTCACCGGCCCGTCACGACCCGTTGACTCCCAATATTTCCCCTCTACTAACTCTCATATCGATTGGTTTAAAAGCTCTGGATTCTCTATCTCATCCATCGTGTGTGTTTGTGTCTGCTTTGCCCGCCTGTGTGTGTGTGTGTGTGTGTGTGTGTGTGTGTGTGCGTGTCTGTGTGTGTGTGTGTGTGTGTGTAACGTCTAGGCATGAACAACCGGGAGGTGCTGGAGCAGGTGGACCGAGGCTACAGGATGCCGTGCCCCCAGGACTGCCCCAGCTCCCTGCACGAGCTGATGGTTCAGTGCTGGAAGAAGGACGCCGAGGAGAGACCGACCTTCGAGTACCTGCAGGCCTTCCTGGAAGACTACTTCACAGCCACCGAGCCTCAATACCAGCCGGGAGACAACCTCTAAACAGGGCCGGGCCAGTTCGTTTTTTTTGGACTGGTACAGCACTGGCTGTCCGTAGACTGGAGCCCTCCCAGTTAGACTTTTAATGGACCTTCACAGTTTCCTCAAACGCAACCGAGCCTTTTCTTCTGGGCCCCAGCGCTCCACCACGCGCTCCGTGGCCAACACTGAGACAGACTGTGCAACAATGTGAAGAGTAAGTGAGTGTGAGGGGATTGATTGGCTGACGGAAATAGGGGTGGGGTCGGTTTAGTGGAAGAGAAAGGGTTGATGCCTGTATTCCATGTAAATAAGAAACGCTTGTTTTGTTTACTTGCTTCTGTTTTTGCTTTAGATTTTTTTTTTATCCTGCACAAAAATATTGTAGGATTATAATAATAATAATGAATAAAGTGAGCCTGAATGCTGGGCACCACCAATCCGAAAGTGTATCGTACCTCTGATGTTATTTTTTAGAAATTGCCTCAAAGGGTCCTATATATTTTTTCTTTTTCCAGTTTTGATCATGTACATAAAGAAAGGTATTCGTAGATCAACTTCTCCATTGTATTATATCCTCATTTAAAAAAAAACAACAGAGTCTTATAGAAGCTTCCGAAAAGCATGACACAGTTCACTTTTTGCATTTCTATTTTGCACTGCTTCTCATTCAATCGTGCTGATTTTTACTTTATTGTTTCTGATCCCGCACAAAGCTTTGTCCTCCTCAAAGTAATAGATGTTAGGCTAATGCCACAACAGTGTTATTTTACAAACAAAAATGTATGTAACATTTTGTAATTACAGCAAAACGTTAAAGAATATTTTTGAACAAATCTCTTCTGGCTCACAGGTTTTTAAGAATGAAGGTGATGATTGGAAAAGGTTTTGTCATTCCAAAACAGGTATTTTTTTGGCTTGTATTAAAGGACGAGCAGTTTTTATTTAAGAAGAGAAAAATATGTATTTATGTCTTATTTTTAACTTGTACACAGTCTAATTTTTACCGGCCATTCCTAGACACCTCACAGCCCATTGGTTTCTGTGATGGGTGTGAAGTGATGTACAGAGAAGTGCATAGTGGGTTCTCTGTCCCTCTCTGCTTCTGTAGGTTTCCATGTGAACCTCAGTAATAATGTTTCAATTACAGCCGCTATGGGATGCACACATAGTACCTAGTACCGGCAATCAGCTTCTGAGCTCTCCGTAAAGACCTTTTCATTTTGAAATTATTTACATTTTTTGTGTGTGTGTGTTCAACTGATGTAAACATTTATTCTACGTCTTGAATCTTCAGCTTCCATCTAATGTTTGATTTCAAATGAAAGTGATTGATCTTTTAAGAGTTGGTTGTGGTGTATGTTCAGGGGAAATGTTGCAGGGACACGGGTAAGCTATGAGGAAGGGCTTGGCCTAGTTTGTCTTCTGTAGTATTTGTTCATAATGGTGAGGATGGATATATGCTAATCAGAATCCTTTGTTGTTTTTGTCAATCGTACAGCTAAATGGTCCAAAAGTGTCAGTAACTAATGTTTGCTTTCTTCATTTCATTTTTTTAACATGACCCCTTTTTTGTTATGTGACTTGGCATTTGTAATTCAAAATGAACAATAAACATTTTACACTCTTACTACTAAGGCACATGTTTTCTACATTGCTCAATGAATTGTCTCTTCGAAACTTGTTGTCCTCTTGCATAGAAGTGGATGTGTTGTATTAATGAGTTGTTTTCTTGGGGGGGGGGAGAGCTGAAAGCAGGGTACGGAACCGCAGTGGCCACGCTGTGAGGTGTCACACAGGCACAGTGAGGTCCAGAGCTTCACCCAAGGAGCTGCTAAATGGCTGTTAGGAAAACCTGGACACGCCCATGTAGAGACATGGAACTGATGCCAGGTAGGCACAGAGACACACTACAGTCCGACACAACATGCAGCTGAGTCCCTAAGTATTCACGCCTGCACACCTTCTGTAGTGAGCTGCATCTATCCAGTATGGTTGCAGGACAGGTTGCTTTGGAACAACGTTGCGGCTAGGAAAAATGTGTCGACAACGTTCCCAGCCCAAAGGTTTTAACTAGAGCATGACACCGCTCTTCATATTTATGATTTCTTTTTTTACACATGAGTCACAGAGGAATATTGTTTGTGGATTTGACCCTATGCAAACATTGTAAAGAGAATTTAATGGCACACATGAGCCGGAATTATAAGTTATCCAGTTCATTAACAAAAAGAGCTTTTGAATGTTTTAGTCAAATATGCCAGCAGAGGGATCTGGTGGGTTTCCAAGGATAACAAAGAGCCATGCAAAGTTCACAATCAACTAAATGGCCCATACTTCCATGAAACGGCCTCTCCACTGACACACGTAAGGTGCTAATCAATGGACTGTGTAATCTGCAACGCGTTTCCACAGCACTCAAACGTCTACTTCCGGTATCCTGTCTCTAGTCACGCAGATCCATAGCCATAGAAGTGCTCAGTCAGAGTGCTCGGGGGCAGCGTCTGGCTACCTGTGCATCAGGTGACATGCCGTCTAAAGAAGGGCAGTCCTGGGGGCTCCTCCTTTAGTCGATCACTGACCACGGGAGAGAGAGAGCCTGAGACACCTCGTGAATTGTGCAGCTGGCTCAAACAGCCCTCATCCATCCCATCACCTTCTGAAACGGACAGCTCACGCGGTGGTGGATCCTTCACTCGCTGGCATGCATGTCCCTCTGAGTAAGACACTGTGCTGTAGAAAAAGATCATTTAAGAAATAATTGTAACAGGGAAGGAATAAGGTGCATGAATATGTTTTTAATACTTTGAAACTTCATTTTACCCACAGTTCCAGTACTTTTACACAAGATATGTTTTAGTGACTGACACGGTGGGAGATGGTTGATATATTTACCCACCTGTTGTTTTTTTTTTTTTTTTTTTTTGGAGAGCATTATTGTAAAAAAAAAAATTATAATTTATTCTGTATTCATGTTAGGTTTGATATGATGTAAATAGAGTAGATGAAGGTTTTTTTTCCAGATAACAATTATTTACAAATAAACATACGGACAGCCTATTTATATGATCAGTGTAACAACATGTTATGTCTATATATCAGTCAAATAACAGTTATGTAATTTGTAAGAAGACATCGGGACTTTTAGTATGTCAAGGTCGTACATGAGTGTTCAGTTTGGTTATGTTTGCCTTTTGTCATGTCTTTTTAATAACAAGAACTTTATAAGAAAATGTCAGGTCACAAATGTAAAAGAGTAGTGACTTTTACGTGCAAGTTCGAACATGAAAATAGGTTTTTAGTTTGCCTGTGATGTTCCAGACTCATATTTATCCCAAAATAATATGAAGTATCTCTGATACAGTATGTGACATAACCCATAGAATGTACACTGCATCTTTTTATTATATGACGTGTCTTGTGTATATGTCTATATGTCTTGTCCCTGTATATATTCATATACCCTATAATGCTCCCTAATGGATTTATTGCAGGCATTACCATGTCAACTCTGGCCTGATGTTCAGGAGCAAACAATGGACGAAGCAAGTGCACATGTATTCAAGATTGTTCAGAAAGTCTATTACCCACTTTTGTGTACAATGGGTATTCCAGGTTAGCCTGATTTGGGTTATCTGCATTTTCTTAGGTCTCCACAAATGTATTTTTAAACTTTTAGCAAATATTTAGCTGTTATGAATTTAAAAAACGAAAAGAACAAAATATATTCAAAAATGTGTTTCTTTTTTTCCCAACACCCTTAGCCAATCTTTTTACGTTCTACATGATCTGCTTCCGTAAGTGTGGGATGTCTGAGACGGCCATTGTCTACCTAAGCTGCCTGACCATCGTGGACTTCTTCTACGTGGTGTGGGTGATCCTACTCGACCTGACCTTTACCTTCTGGCAGTGGCGGCCATTTTGGCACTCCAACCCCTGGTGTGGCATCATGGGCTTCCTGCAATACGGCTCCCTCTACAGCTCCTCCTGGATCGTGGTGGTGTTCACCATTGAGCGCTACCTGGTGCTCAGCAGCACGGCGGCCAAGCGCCACTTTGCCCAGGCCAGGGTGACCCGACTGGCCTGCGTGGCCATCGTCCTGGCGTCCCACCTGGCCTCCATTCCCATGGCCTGGATCAACGCCGTCACTCCCGTCAACTCCACCGTGGGAGGGCAGACCACCACCAGGTGTCGCTACAGGGACACCACCTATTCCACCGTGCTGGTGTGGATCACCACCTTCCTCTCCGGCGGCATCCCCATCGTCCTCGTCATCATCTTCAACTCGCTCATCGCCCACCACCTGAGCCGTGCCAGCCAGCTGTTCACCAAGGAGGAGCAGCGGGTCATGAGGGGCCGCAGCACCCGGGGCATGGTGAGGAGGACCCTGCTGCTGCTGGGCACCGTGTCCGTGGCCTTTGTGGTGCTCAGCCTGCCGCGCTTCGTCACCTACTGCATCCTGCGCACCGGGTACAACCACGGCACCTTCGACAGGAACGACTACCATCTGCCCATCAACGTGGCCAGCGACCTGGCCAACATGCTGCAGAACCTCAACTCCACCACCAACTTCCTGCTCTACTGCATGGTGAGCCGGCGCTTCCGTCAGGAGCTACTGCTGGTGCTGAGCTGCAAAGCCAAGGCCCAAGAGCTTGGCTCTTTCCTCACCCTCACCACCATGAAAGTGTTCACTGTGATGGACCACAAGGCCCCAGTGGGCCAAGACCCTGTCACTGTGGTCCTTACGAACCTCAAGAAGAATAAGAGTGGAGGAGAAGAGGCAAAATAAAAGGAGTCACCAGTTTCACTCTACAAGAGACTGAAGTTAACTTTGAGTTAACACTGGACTATTTAGGATTTTAAAGTTTAGACTTTTTTTTGTACATTTAGAAAAGCAACGCACAAGTTTGAAGTTAAAAAAACTAAACTTTTGTGAAGACATCATATGAAAACATTTGGATGGTGCAAACATGCTATAGAGAAACCTGAAAAATTATATAAGTAAATATCAATATTTATCTTATTTGGGACTGTGCATGTAACATCAAGTACATGTTTTATGCCTTTTTAATGGTACAGACGTGGATTTCTTTCAAGCGTAAAGATTTTTAAGTGTACCATTACAGTTAAGCACTTTCACCTACTGACACTTGTGACATTACCTTTTTAAATGACAGGATTCAACTGACTGGCTACAACATTCCTGTTTTGTTTGAACAATGACTTGATTGGTAGACTGAACTGCAAGTCCCACATTATTTGCATATATGGTGCAAGGTACTTTCCTGCTTTGAATGCTCTTCCGCAAGAAAGGAATAGTGGGAATGTCACTTGTTTGTCTCGTAGCAGATAGCAGTTGAAGCCAGCAACAAGTACGTCGGCAAATAGGTAAGTGTTGATCAAATAGGTAGGAGTTGATCATGTTTTATTTTGTTGACTTCAAAATAACATTCATTTAGTTTATTTAGCAAACCTGAAAGTACAAACTGCAAGGACTTGCTTTAAAAAAAGAAAAAACTGTAATTTGACACTCACACACTTTAATAGGTAAACTCAAGCTACTTGGACATGTTTAACCTGAATAGCATAACATTGGTTGAAGTTTAAAGGGATCACATTTCACTTCATTTTTATATCTATTTTTAGTGTCCTGGTTGAAGAAATTTGTCCGTGGAAAACAATGGACTCTTTCACAGGTGACAGCTTAATGTCTGCGCTCGTATCAAACACACCCTTTCACAGTCTGTGTCACTTCACTGTACGTTCTAGCTCGGTAAGAACCTGTTCTTTATGTTTCATTCAGGATCCTGTCCCCATAGAAGCATCCCAGTTGAGACAGATGAGTCCATGACAACCTCCAGTCTAGACCTGGCCTTGGCGTCTTCATGCCATAAATGCTCTGGAAACGGGGAGACCAGAGAAGAGCCCCACGGCCACGACTTTGACAAGGGAACACAAGGGAATGGAGTCTACCCAGATTATAGCTTTGATGACTACTGGAGAACCCCACTACAGGAGCACCAAGGCCAGCCTCGGTTTCATCCCCGTCCTTATCAACCTGGACCGGACCACCCTGGCCTGATCAAAAACAATTCCAACATTGACCCGATGCTACAGACAAGCAGAGAGAGAGCTATGTATGTGGGTCAGTCAGGGATGGACCATAGGCAAGCAGAGGGGTTTGCAGGTCCTTCCTCGATACCAGCACAGAGCTTCAGAGAAGGGCCAGAATCTTTGGAGCGCCCTCTGCCACTAGTGTCGTACATTGATGGCACCCGCCTGGACCCACGCCACCCCGCGGCGAACACACCTCAGCAGTGTAAGTGCCATGTTAAACATGTTCTCCTATGAATGGAGAGACTGCAATGCTGTTGCACTTGCAGTTTAGCGTAATTGTCTCGTGATAGAGTCCGTTTAGTGTTTATGTTGTGCATAATGTGCCGCTTGGATTGAGACTGTTGATTTTGAGTAGGCCTGTTCGTGCCCCTTCACAGACGGAGCTCCTGGCCAAGTCAGGTGTCCCAGGCCATGCACGTTCCGTCAACCTCATATTTATAACCCACATTATCACCATGAACCACAGCCACAGCGCCAACACAACCCAGCATACTGGTATACCAAATGCTTCCATCTGAGAATATGATCGAAATTGTAATGATGTTACACAGGCTTAAATTGAACTCAAACTCAAATTTACCACACGTTAACAAATATATCTAAGTAATGTTGTATCGTAACAAAAAAAAGGGTTGTGATGATTAAAAACAATAAATTACCTTATTTCTTTTCGCAGGGTTTCGACAACTCAAAACCATGGTCATGTGCCTGGACCCGGTGTGAACGGCCCCCGTCACGAGGTCCCCCCCAGGCTACTGATGGGGGAGGCGAGTGTGCTCCCCTCTCACCACGTGGGCCCGGGTCGACCTGACAGGGCCGCCGCCGCAGCGACGCAGGAGGTCAGGAGGTCCATCAGCCTCCCCGAGGAGTGCCGTAAGTAGCCGTCGACGTTCAGCGGCCGCACGTCACACTTTCTGAAGAGACGTGGGGGACGTGGGGGACGGGGGGGACGGGGACGGGGACGTGACAGAATGGAAAAATTGTATCTTCCTCAGAAATCACAGGCTGATGATGCCTCCCCAAACTGTCACAGGAAATGTTTTCATCACATATTCAGTGGACACAGCCACGGAGATGATACCCTTCGTCAAATTTCTGATTGACCAGGGCTTTAAACCGGCAGTGAGTTTTCTCAGGCTCTATACACACTCCTTTATTCAGTAACGCCTTATCATTTCAAATATTACAGTGTTTCATATCATTCTTTGACACGTCGACAGATTGACATATTTGACAATCCCCTCAGAAGAATGGACATCCCGGGGTGGATGGACCGCTTTCTTAAGGATGTAAGACCTGTACAGATTTATTTTTCTAGGGCATGGGACTAACACCACCCTTATAGCGGGTCAAGATGCATGTAGCATGCAACAAAACCAATGCATTTTTATGTACAGAATACAGTTTACATTGTAAGATTCGTATTTCGACTGTCTGAGCATCCCTGTTTCAAGCCAGCAGTTGGAGGTGTGTGTAGGGTATTTCTTCTTTTTGATTATCTGGCTGTGCCGAGAGCGGATATAGAGGGGGGTGGCTTTGAGGCATCATTGCTCACCGTCAAGCCTTCTGGAGGTGTCGTGGATGGAGGGTGCCCACTTGAAAACCCCAATGACATATCTGCTCTCAACCCATATCCATTCTAAATATTGTTTTCTGAAGTGCTCATCTTGGAGAATGGCATAATGGATATTATAACATGCTGACATCCAGATCTCTTTTTAGAAATCCGTGCTGATTATTGTGGTCATCAGCCCCAAGTACACAGCTGATGTGGAGGGTGACGGGGAGGATGAACATGGCCTCCACACCAAGTACATTCACACTCAGGTAGGCCCCACATACTGGATATGATGCCTCAGTTAGAGGATGCTCATGTAACCAACACATCTTGAATTTAAACAAAGTTGCAAAAGTACTTTGGGCATTGACAGTACATGCTTTCAATCTTGGCTTCAGAGAAAGGTATGTACTTTTGAATGATACTAGAGAGTTGCTAGTTTTCAACATGGATTGGGGATAGGGTGTGAAATGCTAGCTCAGTGTAAGGGAGAAACATCCGCGAGGATGACAAAATTTCCCTTACATCAGTTATTTGGAATGGACAGACATTTATTTGCTATGTCTCCCACCCATGGCATAGCAGTGCTACTAAACTTGTTTCACCCATACTTATGATAGCAAGGATATGCAGGTAGAACCTACAGTTGCGCAAGTGCTAAGGGACAGACTAGGGTTCAGGGTTCTAGTGTCTCTCAGTCATAGTAGCAACTGTTTGAACTGTGGAAATGACAAGCCTTTATCTCCTTCTTATTGATACAGCTACAAAATGAGTTCATCCAACAGCGGTGCCTGAATTTCCGACTGGTACCAGTCTTATTTCCAGGTGCAACCAAAGTAAGTGAGGCAGATGTGAAATTTGTTCCCACTAAATTATAAAAGATGTGTACCTGGCAGTTAAGCCTTATAACAAGGTTTTTCGGTTTTACTGCAGTTCACACACTTCTTCTGTCTTGTAGAAGCATGTTCCTAGCTGGCTCCAGAGCACCAGAATATATCGTTGGCCTGAGGACGCTCAAGACATGATACTCCGTTTACTCCGAGAGGAGCGCTACATCGAACCTCGTCTGGGGCGAGAGATAACCCTAACCGTGCGACCTCTGTGAAAAGGTCATTGCTCCATAGCCATATTATACACACAGTACAAGTCAAATGTTTAGACACACTTTCCCATTGAGGTGAAGGTGAAAGCGTGTTCAGACCTTTGACTGCTACGGTATATTATATACATCAAATATCAAATGTAAAACAAACTCGAGATATCTGTGTTTCAAATTGAAATTCCAGTATGTGATCCACTTTGACTCTGATAATTATAGAATACCTGTCAAAAGTTTGGATGCACTTTCTCATTCAAGTGAATGGGAAAGTGTGTCCAAACTTTCGACTGGTACTGCAGTTGAAGCAAAGATTTTTACACCCTATAGCTGTTTTAGTATATAATAGAGATGTGCATACTATCTCCACAGGGTGGTAGTATTTCCTAATGATATTTCTGAATGTCGTTTTGTCCCATCTCTTTTGTACAATGCTCTCTTGTCACTATTTTGAGTTTTGTGTGAAGTATTTTTCTTATTTGTATGTATAGAAATTAAACATTGATTTATTTTTCCTTGTGTCTGTCGACACTACCTTTTGTTAATGTACACTCCAAGTTGGTGGTTGATGGTCCATTGATAGACAACCCTAACAAAGCAAGGTTGTTAAAAACATTTTTTTAAAGGCCCCCTGTTTCACCATATATGCTCTTTATATTATTTAAGGGTTATCACTATTAACTAAGGAGTTTCCCGTGATCATAAATCCATGGGTTGTTATTGTTCCAAGTTGGCATACCACTAAACCAAGCCTTATCTGGTCCGTTCAAAGCAATCGCTGCTGCCCTTGTTAAGGGCTCTAGGACTGGGGCTAGGAAGAGGTTTCGTGCGGGGCCACATTGCAAAACTAAATGTGTGGTCTTTCTTATCAGACATATCAGTGACTTATTAACCAAGCAAGGAACTGGAACAAACTTGTCTGTTTCTTCAGATAAGGAGGAAAACGGTAACACTAGCCGCATGGAAAAGAAAAGTTAAAAAGGTAGCCTAACTTTGAGTTGCAGCATTCTTTTTTTTGTTATTATTAAGAACTGTTTAATATTTCATTGTTATAATGGTGCTATGGCTACAGGCTTTTCGCATCCCAGCATGTGATTAAGGCTTCTCTGCCTCTCAGCAGACGAAGACCGCTGATTGGTTCACCTCCTCCTAACTTGTGGCTGATTTTTCCCCAGTAAAGAGGTCAAACTCAAGTCCCACTTCCACTGACAGACACTCCAATTCTGTCGAGAAGAAAATCTTTATGAACCATGTTTCATCATAAGGAAGCCATTTGGTGTGGCGTTTCATGTGTGAACCAGCTATTGTGCAGTTTTATGATCTCTTTAGTGGAGGAGAAAAGAGTCAGCTCAGCATATCCAACGCCTGCTCGTTCTAAATGGCATATTGGATAGGGTAAGGGAATCGGAATGTGGAATCAATATCTAAAAGGAAATTGTAATATGAATCACATTTATCAATAGTCCCAAACCTGCTCCTGTAGAACCACTGTCCAGGAGATTTAACTCTAAACTTTAATTTAACTCACCTTATTCAATTAAACAAGGTCAAGAGTAATAGGTACTTAGTAGAATAACAGCAGGTAATTAGTTGGTGAGTTAAATTGGGGTTGAGATTAAAAAAAATTTAATACATGAGGGCTTTCCAGTTGCAAAATTGGTCAGCCCTGCTCAGGCCAAGCCGCAAAAAATAGGGAAGGGGCCTTTCTCTCTGCAACATTTTCTCTAAATGTAAATTTGGGCTAATATGGTCAATTAAATTGCTTTAACCCATTGTTGACCCTTCTGTAAGATTTATCATGAGTGCAGTAGTAAAAAAAATAAGGAGAAAAAGGTTATGACAATACAAACCCTAACCCTTTTTTAAAAGAATGGGCTGTCTACGAATTGGGAACTATCCAGTTATGCGTTAAAGAATATATAAACACGCAAAGAGGTATATACGACAATTTCCACGTTTACCTAAAATGGTTTTGAATAAATAGAAAGACAATCACGTCAAAAGCCATTTTAACCAATAGGAAAGCATTCACCCTAAAGCGACCAATGACAAGCAAGTAGAAATCGTGTTTTCTGCTGCTCGTTAAATAAGCGCAAGCTAGCCCGGTGCACGGGTTGATACTTTTTATACATTTCTTGATCATAACCCGGGCGGCTGCCAAACAACCTTTACATTGCTAACGTGGATCTGAACAAATAAAAAAAACACAAAGAACTACCAAAGACTTTGATACCAATTTTAAAATCCCAATTTGGGTGGAAACCCTAATTGTAGCCCCCGTTCCAGAGATGTCACATGTTCCTCTATCATTCGGTTGGCGAAACGAACAGAAATGTAATACTTGGAACGAAAGTAGTGTTGTTAAGGATGCGGCAGCACACAGAGCGATCTTGCTGGCACTTGTGACAGGAGTGTATGGGTGGCAAGAATTTGTTATCGGAGGGTTCACACGGGCTGTTTTGATCGCCATGTAAAGATGTGGATACAGGTCTGCAGCGAGGACAGAAGCGTCCAGATTAAACTCGGCAACAAAAAGGGGTGCCACACTTGATTTTTCGTCCAGACAATCTTGTTTGAAGCTTGGGCGCAAACATGCAAGTTGACTGTCTATGTGATATCTTTAACAAATACGTTCAGTAATTCATTGCGTGATAATGACTACTGTATGCGAAAACATTACTTTGTTTCCCCACCATGGTGAGAGTTGCCAGAAATTGTTTTTATTTCGACTTACTAGCATTAGCGACCGTGAGCTACCGATAGCAGGCTAGTTTTTAGCCAGCCAAACCATGACCGTATTTTCTCTTGCAAGTATTACGGAGCCTCATTTTATATCTTTGTGTTTGGACTGGGTTCAGTTAACCTAGGTAGGCGCCGGGTGGTGTGATGAGCTGTTTTTTTCTGGAGATTGGAATATACTGAATTCTTAATAGGACAGCAAATTTACAGATATACAAAATGGACTGGACAGCTGCAGCTCGGATTACTAAATTTTAGCTATCCACTCAAGAGCAAGCTGGAATCATGGTGGTGGAACGAATGTTGCATATGCCCCCACGTTGAACAACGTACCACAACTTTGGTATTACACCATGTGATTTTTCTTTTTTTATCTTGCATTTTTACTTCTTAACAAAGACATTTTGCTCCATAGTTGAATGTCGCCCCAAATTGTGTCTGGCACGCGCACGTTGTTTCTGTTCTAGAAACCGCCTGTGCAGCAGTCATGTTTGCAGTCCGCATCGTTACCGCAGACTATTACATAGCAAGTCCATTAAAAGACTTGGACGTCTGTTACTCTGAATTCAGAGAAAGTGATGTGAAGAAAGTACCAGTTGTGCGGATCTTCGGGTCAACCCCTGCAGGTAGCTATGCTTATATGTGTTGTAATTATTGTTAGTTGCAGTTGTGTACAACGCCGCCACGAGGTGTCTGTAATCCTTTTACTTATGTAACAATGTGTCAAATACGTAGAATATTGCATTATTTTTGACAAAGAACAAAATATGCACCTTGTTCACTGTTACTAGGGAGTTGTCAAATTGTAACAAATGTACATTGATGCACGACGCAATTTTGTTCGACGCTTAGCTTGTACGTCTGCACCGGTTGCTTTGTTTTCAGTCTCGTGCTTCATTCCAGGGGCGGGGAGCCAACCACTATTACACCAGCATGTACTTTATAATTTTATTTAGTCCCATCCCTTGCCTTCACAACTTTGTTTTTTTAAGCAGGCCGGTCTGTAGAATGTTGACACTTGTATCAAAATATAGGGAATACAGTTCACGTTTGCCTTCTATTATCAATTCTTATTGTCAATATTGGTTTTCCTCTCCCACCGCATTGTTCAATTGCTCCTCAGTCCAGATATGGATTTTGAGCATTGGGAATCTGTGATAGTGGGTGAGGATGTCAAGTTGTCATATTATCTCTCGGACCACACCTTTACATTGCATTAGAAGCTGGACTCCATGTTCAATTTATAGATAAAAGGCTGAGATTATTTTCAATTGCCTTGACAACGTTTTCTTCTCACCATGAACATACCAACCTTTCTGTCATTACCACTAGTACATGGTTGTTGCTTTTTGCCTTATCTTTTTACATAATTTGTCTAATTTAGATGATTAAATTTGTCTAAACTTTAGACACACAACCAACTCAATCACTTTTTTGTCATGCTGTGTGATACCTATGTGATGTTAGCTTTGTAGTTCTGCATTTTGGGTTTTAATGAAAACACTAAGGCATTTGTTGTAGGATCCTCTGGATCTCTGGAGGAGTTTTTCAATGTAGCATTTTGAAGCATTAACCACTTGTGGCAATACCAAGTCAGCGTTCTGGAACCCCCAAAAAATTGCAGCACATCAAGTTGTGTTTTAAGACCCAAACTTTAGAAAAAGAGGTGATTCGCTGTCATGAGGTTTTTGCTCTTCTTTGTTATCTTAGGTGGCCACATGCATTGAGATTTGCCTTACTAGAAAATGCAAAGTGTGCAGGAACTTTTTGTAATGAGCCCTGTGAGCGTCTGCCTGTCTGTCTCTCTCTCTCTCTCTCTCTCTCTCTCTCTCTCTCTCTCTCTCTCCGTGTGTGAGTCTCTGCTTGTTTATTAGAGCATGTTTATTTGTGTGTCACTGGAACATGTGCCTGTAGTTACTCTCTGGTAACCCCTCCCTGTCCTCCCCTGACCTGGACCATGCGCAGTACCACCAGCTTCCTGATTCGGTTCTTTCTTTGTTAGCTTTACTCGGCCCTCCCCTCTTTTCCAGGGCTTGGTTTGTGGACCAAAATGTGGTTGGATTTACAATGTTTTCCTCATGTTTAATTGTGTGTTTTCTTTTTTTTAAGACCAGATACCTTTGAATGCAATACTAAGGATCAGTCAGACATGATGCATTTCAGCTTGATTGAAGTCAGGTCATGAAACAACCAGCCTGACTAATACTGCCTCTTACGTAACTGGGAGTTAGTTTGCTGCAGCCTTTAAGGTTTGACAGCACTGATCCTGCCTTGATGCAAGCTAAGCTAGCTCCACCCTCAGACAAACCAAGCCTGTGCCTGTAAGAGGAGACACACTATTGAAGTTTTGCGTGTGTGTGTGTGCATACGTGGGGCATACTACGTGTGGCATACTACGTGTTTTGTGCACATTGCAAGGGAAAGCTGCACGACCGATTGACCCAAAATAAGGGTCAGGGCAGCCAAGCGCTCAGGGATAAAACGGTGGCCTTTCCCAGACCCTCTGTCCTGGCTAACCCCAACCCCCCCCCCCCCCCCCCCCCCCCCCCCCCCCCACTGCTTTACCTCTCTCCAGGGGAACTCTTAATGCCATCTAAAGGAATTCCTCCCGGATCCATTAACAGGATAAAAGGGGGTTGAAAGGACGTGGCGGCTCATTAGGCAGAAGGTCGTTGTCTTCTCCGCGTGTTTACCTGCCTCTTTCTATATGATTGTTCAACTTCTTTAAACAGCAGCCGGCCCCAAAATGGCTTTAATAAGCGGTGTATCAAGGAAGGTTATTACAAATACACCACTGTCCCCAGATAATCTGGGGCCTGGGATGTTTTTGTCAAGAAATTTGGGACCAGGGGACCAGGGCCCCAGGTTTTAAAAAGACGACCAGAGGGGGGCTTAGAGTGAAGACTTCACACACACACACACACACACACACACACACGCCTCTCTTCTCTCTTTCCCTCCCTCCCAGCCCAAGTTTGATTAACCCCTACCCAAAGCCTGTCCTCTTTTGTTTACATCTTTTTTTTTGCCCTCCCCCCTTTTCAAGGTGGTCAAATCGTCCAGGCCCTCCCTCCCTCGAGGCCCCTTGATGAAGTGGAAGGGACAGTAATGGCGCCCGGCATGTTTTTATGCCGTCAAAACTTCACGTTGTGTCGCTGTCATACGGGGGCCCTCATCAACTGAGGAATGTTCCGAGGGCTATCCCGTTTCAAAGGCATACCGACACTCACTGATGGACTGCGGCATTGAGGGCTTAGCAAGGCAAATATGCCCCTCCTCCACGGGGGTATTCATCAAATGTAAATGAGGGGGAGTGTTTTTTTGTCTTGTGTGAATGCCTAATACCACAGGTGTCCTTTCTGGCGGATTAGCCCAGCCAGCCACCTTTTCTTTGGGTAACGATGACCCGCATCTCTGGCTCTGTCTGCGGCTGGAACGCGTTGGGACGGCCTGCCGTAACCCAAGCCTCTCGTTGCCCCGCGGTCGAACCGAAACACACGCACACGGTCCTCCACGGCACGCGGCTGACGTTTTGACTCGGCCTGGTCCGCGGGGGCCGGATGTCACCTCCTTATCTGGCGCTCGCGGCCCCGTCTCCGCCGGGGTTTGGAGTTGGCTCACCACAGGAGTACCCCGGTGCCCTTGCTGCAGCGCCCGGGCAGCCTGATTGATGGCCTTAATAGATCTCCCTCCCTCCGCGCTCTCTCTGGGTACATGAACGGGAAAACCTGATGCTGCGGCACTTATTGTCTCCCGCGCGTTTCTGTCACCCCGCCTGTGTTGAGCCAAGGGACGGTGTCGTCTGTGTGCACAGTCCTCCCTAGCTCGCTGTCACGTCTAGTCTCTCCCACAAGGACCACTAGTTCCGCCGTAACCTTTCGGCGTCGTTCGGCCTGCGGTTTACAAAGCAAGAGGGGGTGATTGTTTTTATGTTTAGAACGTGAATAATTCAGGTCTGGCTGAAGGAATTGACCTTGTTTTTTTTTGCAGGGTCTGAAAATTAGGCGTGACAGCGTCGATATTTTTAGCCGCTGAATGTAGGCACGTGCCCAAATTGCTCCAGAGCTATGCGGGGGGACCTGAACCCAGAGCGCCCTCAGTGAGCCGGGGGTCCGCTCAGCGGAAGACACCCACAGCAGCAGTGTGAAGCCGGGCCGTCTGGGTGATTTGTGGCCCGTCTCCCCCGAGGCAGCTCCCTCCCTCTCGAGCCGTGAAAAGGTCAAACATCCGCCTGCTGTCTCAACACCTCCCCATAAAATACCCCCACAACCTCCCTCCCCCAGACTCCCCCTGTTTCAGCAGCCCACCCTGCCCCTGGTGGACCAAGTCTGTAACCTCCAGGGTCTCTAGTGTTTGTGCTGTAACAGCACCGTCATTAGCCGCTGTTGCGAAATCAAACGGAGGTGAGACGGCTCGTTTAACTAAAGCATTGCGTCCCGTGGGTATCTGTGGTCGCCGTCTGTTTTGTGGTCCTACTTTGTGTTTGTGTCTCTAGTCACCTCTCTGAGACCGACTGCTGAAGGGCTAATCGCCCGCATGACACAGCCTGTTTTTCTGCACTGTTTCATTTGGCAGTGTTTAGTTCATCAATAGGAGACATGCTGTGTTGATGGTACAACACACATGCACACACACAGACACGCACGCACACACACACACACACACACACACACAGACATAATAAAGACTTGAGAAGCAGCCAGGGCTAGTAGCCTACTCCGACTCGTGGTCAGTACGTCCTCTGTGCCACTGCAGTGGAGGCTGCCGCAAATCACAGCCGAAGCCCCAGCCCGTCCCTGTTCCGTGCCATCCCGGCGTTCGCAGAGGAGGCTGTCCTCGAATGCCTGTCTTAAGTTAGCTGCATCGGGACTGCAGGGAATTCAGCCCAGCCCGTGCAGCCAGAGAACATGCCGTTATCCACCGCTGCCGCTGAGGTAATGTCATTAGGCTAGCGTGAGGGGAGTGGATTGACGGTGGATGGAAACTCTTCAGCGGCGGAAGAGGGAGAGAGGAGGAAGGGCCTCTTTATTGGATGTCACGGTATGAGAGAACCACGTTTGATGTGGCCTGCCCTGCACCGCCTGCCAAGTGGAAGGTCTGTGAAGGAGCCGGTGTGGTCCTGACTGCACCCACCCCCACCCCCCATTATTAAAGCAGGTATACATGCTCCGTGGGTGATCCACTGTGCGAGGGGGTGAGGGAGCCCCAGCAGAGGGGACAGCGCCGAGAGAAAGGGAGAAGAGAAGGGGCCCTTCACTGCTTCCTTCAGGGCTGCTGCGTTTCCCCTCTCTGTTCCCCAGGACACTCTCGCCGGCGGTGGAAAAGCCCCTCTGTACTGTGTTGAAGACCCATTAAGACCCCTTTTGGGTGAAGAGAATCAAAGAGTTTGGCAGTCCAAGTGGCTGAGTCGGAGCAGAGGAGAATGCTTTGAACCGGTTCGTGCCCAAGCCATTCAAGATGGACTTTAAAGGAGGAAGGATGGAGTGTGCAGGCACACATACACACACACACACACACACACGTGCAGCCAAATGAATGGAATACTCGTCAGTTAATGTAACTCGAATTTGCCAGTGGTGATAGAGTAGGCTGTTTTTCTCCCCTAAAACCTTCAGCTAAGGCGGAGAAGCTGCTCTGTTGCCACCAGCACCATTCTGTCCGTTCTCCTTGCAGGAACTTTCATCTCACGCTCCTCCGAAGACCAAATGGAATGTCTTGAGATCAATTTTTAATTCTGCAGCAGTGTAAACACAGCCGCATGAAAGCAGGCTTATTAAAACGGGAGAGGGGGGAAATGTCTGTGAGGCCAGGTCTAAAAATAGCGTGCCTTGTTTTTAAAATGCAACCAAGCTTGATTTCGGTCTGCTGGCTGTGTGTTGGGGGTGGGGGTAGGGGTCTCTTAAAGACACTGACTAGTCCAAAATAAAACCTCACGCTTCTGTACTTCCCCCCCCCCCCTCTCTCTCTCTCTCTCTTTATTGGAGGCCTGCTGCAAAGGGAAACATATTCTTTTTCCTTCCCTCTACGAAGAGAGACCTTTTCTAACCTGCTTTCCATTTCCCTTTTGTTCCCCTGCAATTTTGGCTCCCTTCACAGCATTATCGCCGCCGCAATTTTCTGTGTGTCTCTGCGCGTCTGTGTCTGCGGCTGTATTAAAGCACGACGGAGAGTGTTGGCGAGGGAGAGAGAGCGGGAGAGCCAAAGCACGTGTGACTCTCAATCGCCTAATGCACCAATTGCGCCGTCCCAACGCCGTGCGATGTGTGGCAGAAAGACATGCTATGAATATCAAATTTCGAGAGGGGGGGCGCCCTGAGAGAGGGGCCGGCACACTTGTTAAAGGGGAAACCTCTGCTTTAGAGGCGGGCGGGCAGGCTCCGCGGCGCTTTAGAGGCGGGCGGGCAGGCTCCGCGGCGCCACCTGACCGCGGCGCTCCAAGGTGCTGCCAGACAGACGGGCCGTGTAGAACAACACGAGCTCTTTCTCTTTCTCTCTCTCTCTCTCCCTCTCTCTCTCTCTCCCTCTCTCTGATAGGAGTTCATAATAAGAGCTGCCAGCCATATCGATATAATCTACTGCAGCCAGGTGCATTTGGTCAAGCAGATTAAAAATGAAGACACGACCGGCTTATTGGATTCCCTATCTCCGATATTGAGGGGAGGACATTAGCATAATTCATTATTTCATAGATTCCGAATCCCGATGGATTCTTCCACCGAGCTTTGCCGTAACCTCATATATATTGCTTGTTTTATTCATTGGTGCAGCTGGCTCCACGCAGACGCGCAGAGACGGAGTAGAGGAGTTATCGTTCCCAAACACGGCCTGTGCCCTCAGAGCAACATTTTAAGGAGGAGGGCAAACTATTTGGCTGCAGCAAATCATCTCGACATTGAAAATATCTCTTGTATCCCATCCTCCCGTAACTGTGTGTGTGTGTGTGTGTGTGTGTGTGTCTTTGTCTGGTAGGTTAGTAGCCTGGTGGGTACACTCTGTTGTATCTGTGTGGATACAGAGAGCTCTCCCTCCCGTTGGTCACAGTCTGCGGCTTTCTTTTTTCTCCTCTCTCTCTCTCTCTCTCATTGTATTTATCACTCGATTTCCCCACACTGTCTGCTGCACTCTGTTCTCTCTCTCTCTGTCTCTCTCCTTTTCTACATTCCTTTGTTCTCCTTGACTTCCAACACATTGCTTCAATGTCCCTTTTTTTGTTTTCCTCTCCATTTCTTCTTCTCCTCCCTCCCTTGTCTGCCCGGTACTCCCCTCCTCCCGTCCAGCGACCCGTCTCTGCAGGTGACATGTCACATCTCATGGCGGGGGCCGCTGACTGGAGGTGGCCTGGCCTCTGCCCTGACCCTGTCAGTGCCCCCTCCCCCCCGGCCCCCCTCTGGCCCTGGGCCCCCCTTCTCACTCATCACTGGCACATACCTAGGCTCCGTCCCAGTGGCAAACATTAGAGAGTGACGGGCCGGTCCAGGTCTAACTGATCTGGACAGCCCCCCTCCTTGATGGAGGTCCCCATGGCTTGACTGCATGGCCCCCTGTAGATGAGCACTGCGAGGCGTGCCATCCCATTGGACAGCAGGTCCAGAGGTGCTCTTTTGTTTGTGTGTCCGTTTCTCTCCCCGCCACCGCTGGGTGCGTCTAATTCAATTAAAGCCCATGCTCCTCCTCCTCCTCTCTCTCATCCTCCTCGTCCTACGCTCCAGTACCTTTTCCACTCCGCCGTGTCTTACTCCATAGCTCCGTCCTGCCCCGAGGCCGTTTCCTAGGCTGACCAGGTCTGCTATGATGCTCCTTATCGTTAGGTGGATGGAGCTCTCGGGGGGACCAGGCAGACGTGTCTTTTTAGGTCGGGCCCAGCCACCCCTCACGTGGAATTGGGCAGCCCGGGGGGTTCACGTAGCTGCTAATTAGCCCACAGTCCCGTCCCTGGCGCCTCACCGCTCGCCCTCTTTGTCTCGCCGCCTTCTGTGCTTCACTCTCTCTTTCTCTCTTTCTCTCTCTCGATGTTTTCTCTGTCTTTCTATTTGTGGTGCCGAAGGAGAGGCAGACGATGCGAGACACTGTCGCGTCGTCTGATGGTAAGGCAGCCTCACGTCACACCAATCAAAGGTGTTTGTCTGACACACTTGTAATGGATCATTTTAATCTATGACAGAAAATAACCAATTAATGAGAGGGAGAAACCATGAAAAGATCAAGTACAATTTTATTGATGACTACAGAGTCTTGAGTCAGAGTCTGTACACAGAGAAAATACTACAGTCAGATCAGTCTAATGACATAGTAAGTTCTGATTAGTTGACAAGGTTCTAACAAGTATATAGGTCTATAAAATAAACAATCATTCCATTGGACAAGATGGATCACATGTTCATAATCAGCATATCTAAAGACACGTACGCAGGAAACCTAAGAAATGACTTAATGTTATGACTTAGCCCAAACTTCTAGCCTTCAGTGTCTCCCAAAGGCACATACTGTCTCTTTGGTGACCTGGCCCTCGCTCTGACCGTCCCCTCACCCCTGAACGTCCCCTCACCCCTGAACCGCATCCCAGGCCGGAACATCCGCTAGGATGCCTACATTTGGCCACAACACACTACAAGCAGACCAGAGGAGGTAAGACACAGCCTTCATGGTGAAGGACCAAATCTGCTCTCTCAGGTCTTCTCCGTCTTTCTAACCTTTCGTATGCTTTCGCTCCGCGTTTGGTTCTACCCTTCCTGCTCCCTTCCCTCAGCTGTGGAGGGCCTCCCCATGTCAGTTCACGGAGGTTGTGCCAGTTCTCAGAGGTCGTCTGGCCTCCCACTCTCTCTGTATCGACTGGCTCTGGGCGCGTGACTCACGGCCGACGTGCCGTCGCCGACCCCGAGACTCCACTGCCCCGCCGGGGCCTCTGTTCCGCTTTTGCTCCGCGGTCGGGTGTGTCGCTGCTTCGTGCTCGTCTCCTCTCAGCTCTAGCCAGCACCTTCAGAGAGGGACGGGCATCGATCGGCCCGACGGGCCGTCTCTGGTGATCAATGCGGCTCAATCAGGTAGGGGCAGTGGGGGTGACGGCGCTGCTCAGCGGCAGGCTGTTGAACCCCCCCCACCCACCCCACCCCCCTCCGGAGCGCAATTTGTCCCCCCCCCCCCCCCCACAGTGCGGCCGTGTGGCGCTCCACAGTAGTGGCCCCCCTCCCCTGGAGAACTCGAGGGTCAACCTAGTTCAGGTCTTTTTCAATAGATCACTAGTTTCCCTTCTGAGTCTTTCCCTTAATGGCCTTCGTCTCCTACTGGTTCGGGGGTCCTTTCAAAGCTGTCTGCGTCACTCGGCATCACGGAAGGAGGGCCCCCCTGCAGTCGGTGTTCAGCCGTGCCAAGCGCCCCAGCTCCACGGTCTGATGGAGGGGCCGTCTAGGCAGCCTGTCGTCTCGGCTCAGACACACGCTTTGGAAAGCAGTCCGTCTGTTAGTAGCGTGTGGAGTCTACCTGAAGTGTAGCTTTTTTTAGGTGTTCAGTGTTTTTCAGGGAGGGCTGTTTGTTCCTCCCTTTGTTTTGATCAGGGAAAGAGCGCGGCGTGGACCCTCTTCAGAGCGTCCGGTCCGATCAGACGGCCGTCGGCTGACCATCTGGTGGCGACTCCCCTGCCGGCCGGCCTGTCTGCCAGCTCAGACGTCTGGCTCTGCGTATCATCTGACCCAGAGTAAAGACCAAACCTGGGTGGTGCCCGTCTACCAGGCATCCCTCCAGTCAGCTTGAAATGGGCCGTCTCTTTTTAATCAATGGTGTTCTTTGAGGTGCCACCGTCAGCCCAGGGGAGCTACAGTAAATAAGTGAATGCCCAGTCTCCGGGCAGTAGCAGCCATGCTGGAAATTCCTCTCAAATTTGGGCTAGGAGATGGTGATGTCACATCAGCCCGTCTTGTCGGCTTTTTCCAGTCTGGGCTCCGGCCAGGCAGGCAGCCAGGACACCGGGAGGGAGTGGGACCACCCCATCGGCCCCAGCTATCGCAGGCCCAGACCAAGGCCGTCTCCCCGCGCTCCAGACCTGGCTGAGGACCTCCTGGAAGTCTCCCACTGCCAGTCACAGGGGCCCCACTGTGACCCAGTGGAACCTGTGACACGCCAGAGAGATGGGCCGGAGGGGGTTAGTCCGTGCTGCCAGAGGGGTGAGGCAGATCGTCCTTCAGGCTCTACATGGAGACTGACCCGGGTCTGGTCTGGTCTGGCCTGGCCTGGGTTCAGATCCCACCGCTGCCAGTGAGTGAGCAGTCATGCTGAATAGGCTTTGTTTAGCTCTCACAAGACGGGCTGTTTATGTGAGAGGATGAGCGAGGAGGACGAGGTACCGCTGTTGGGAGTTGTGTGAGATTTCTTGTGCGATTTGCCCTAGCGTTTGTGCTGTCATCCGCAGTGCGCTGATGTTTGCGTTTGCGTGCGTGCGAGCATGTTTGAAAATTTCCTGGAAGAGTGTGGAGTAGGGGTGGGCCAGCTGCAGTTGCAGCAGCCAGAGAAGTCCTCCTTCGACGGCCGTGAAGGAGCCAGCCCTCCCTTCCCTCTTTCCTTGTGCCCTTTGTTTCATTATCAGCTCTGCTAAATAGACCATTTTGCGCAACCACTTTGAAAAGATGGCTGATTGAAGGGGTGGCGCGTGCATTATTCCAGCGCTAAACGGCCGTTTTGAACTCCAGTGGAGGGAGGGAGGTGGGGAGTGATAGGCAGGGGAGAACAGAGGGTTAGCACAGTAAACAAGCACGCACCCGTCGCCATTTCAGTCACTCTCAGCCATGATATTTGATACGAACGGTGTAGTGTAGCTGTGTGTGTAGGCTTAGTGCCTCTGCACAGCAGTTGTCAAGATGGTAAAACCAAAACCAGGACTCCTCCCTCCACTGTCCTCTCAACCTCTGTCTGCCCTGCTCAGCGCGTCAGCAGACCCGGGCAAAAATAGCTGTGCCCTCCTAGCTATGGCTCCTGTGCCCTGGTTTCTCACACGTGCATTTCCTCGCAGCCCTAATTCGGGGCGCAACAATCCTGACATGCTCCGCTTTTTGCTGTTCCCTTGACCCTTTGCTTGTGTCTCCGCCCTTTCATGCAAAATACTTGTTGCACTTGCTGTAACGAGCGTTGTCAGCATTGACTCTAGTGAAGTTTAACCATACTTTTGAACATTTAGTTCTCTCTGCCATTGTCACTATATGAGCAGGGTATCTCTCTCAGTGCACAGTGCTGCAGTGTGCAAGAGAAGAGCTACACCCATCCTCGCACACAGGCTTTGAGAGAGAGAGCTACTGAAAACGCATTATAGACGAATGTCTTAATGTTCTTGCTAACGTGACCTATCCGGGTATGTTTGCAGGTGCCTGCTAAAGTTTGCTGCGCGCGATTCAGAATCCTTTGTTTTGATGCCGCAGATGTTGCATTCAGCTCGTCAGTCGTCAGACGTTTCCTCAATGTTAGATGCGGCCATAAAGTATACAATACAATTATGTTTGATCAGGAGTCCCAAATCTCGAGTCCAGGTCGAGTCTCGAGTCTTTTGGGGACGAGTCCACGTCAAGTCTCAAGTCATTGTTGAGCAACTTAAGTCACTGCCCCCCCCCCACCTACCCCCACCCACCGTATCGAGACACGTGCCACCCACACCCCCTCGTCTTCCCCGGCCCCTCCTCACCCGCCCGGCGTCCTTCCTCCCGACCGCCTCCCCCTCGACTGGCTGTGTTATGACAGAACGCTTCGTATCCGTCTGCATAATTAGCTTAGAAAGAAGGGGCATAAATCTCTCCCCCTGCTTTTCTCTCTCTCTTTTTTTTCTATCACCGCAGGCTGATCAGTGGCGCGTCGCCTCGTCTCCCCTCCCGTCTCTCTCCCCTCCGCGTCGTTTAGGGAGCAGATGATGATTGGAGTAAATCCATTACGGGGATTATTTAGTGAGCCG